>JANHGN010025642.1:0-15272 GCA_024605025.1 Megaceryle maxima | reverse complement strand
AATAAAGGTAGGAATTTAATTTTTTTTTTAAATTAATGCAGGTCAGTTTGTAAAAGGGAATACCTGGTACAGTAAAGAAATACATGCCTCTGTTCTATTAAACACACATAGAAACCTAAGAAGCACGGTCATGTCAGAGTAATGATATATCTTGCTTGTATTTTTGTGTGGCACAACAGAGATCCAGAAATTTAACTATAGTGCAGCATTAGCAACTTCAAATGGTTGAAAATTGTGAAGAAATGTAGAGTCTTGAGCAGAACTCTGTCTTCAGAAACTGAGCCTGACAGGTACTTGTGCTTCAGAAATGGGTGCTTCTGAAAAACACAAAACGTTAGCAAAGGGTAAAATGCCTATTTGTCATTATAATATGAGCAGATATTCGGATGGAGCAATGCTACCTGAAATGGGATGAAGATGAATGCATTCAGTCTGTGCCTGGCAAGTTTCGTATGGATGCCTGCTGCTGTGCTGTAGGGGCTGCCTGGGGCTCTGACTGTGAGGAGTGTCCTAAGCCTGGTACCAGGGAATATGAAGCTCTGTGCCCCAGAGGTCCTGGCTTTTCCAGCAGGGGAGATATTCTAACTGGCAGACCGTTTTACAAAGGTAAGGGTTCATTCTTGCATATAAAATGAATTATAGGTATATATTCTAAGAAAATGTGAGGATTTGTGTTTGTTATGTACTTGAGATGAGAGATGCTTTAAAGATGTTTGCCTGAAAGAGCTGACCTTAGAGGTGGGAAACTTTCTGGTTTCTCAAAAGTTTTAAAGGAGCCTAAAAGGAAAAGGTGCAAAGTTTGAACTTGGTAAGGAGAAAAAGAAGGTAACTGCAACAGAACTGAAGGAGGGGAGCTCTAAATTGTGAGAATGACAGAAAATGTGCACCATTTTAAGGTAATGCTTTGTAAAGAGTCAACTGAGGGTCAGATGATGTTCCATAAAGTCAGGGTGTAAATCTAAAATATTACTGAAATTTGTCCAGGGTTCTCTGAGAGACTGAAGAAGGATGGATTCTTTCTACAGTTTGCAGAATTCATAGGTGATTAAAAAGGAAGAGTGTCTTTTACATTAGAATTATAAGGGCAGTGATAATGAGGAGCTGAAGTGATAAAGAAGTACATTAAAGCCTTTTGTCCATTTTTCACTAGCTTTACCTCCTGTAGAGCAAAACCAAAACTTAAGAGGCTGGAAAACATTAAGAAAGCAGATCTGACATCTCATGATATCTCATGACTGAGATCTGAGAACAAAACCTGTAAATTTCTGTGTGCAGAAGCTGAGGTGATCTGAAAATATTTGAGTATTTATTTTTAGAAAGATGTATTCTGAAGATTTTGTCTTGAAATATGTTGAGCTGCTTAAAAAAAATTAAGAAATTTGTCCTCTTTCACCATACATAAGCTCTGATTTTCAGGAGTAGATGTTCTCCTGCAAGGCTCTCAAAGTTCAGTGGTGATGTACTAAACACATAAGGAATTTGATAATAAGAACACAATTGTTTATTTTTAGTAACATTCAATTAGAAATAATAAATTCTTAATTATTTAAAAAATAATAAAATCTTGTCCACTCCCAAGATTTTTTGGTAGGGTTTAGCTTCTTGTTTCTGCTTTTGTATTTGGACCACACTTTTCTTCCATTCACAGTTAATACATAGGAGATAGAAGTTTGTGTCATCAAAGATGATTCTCAGGAAAGGACATTCATCTAGCAAAATATGTAATAGAGTGCAAGAAAAGCGCATTCAAATTTGTAAATGCTGTTGGAGTGGTGCGTATGAGAGAGGCTGACATGTGGAAAACCTTTGTCCTGTTCAATATCCTTGTAACAGCCTGGGTCATCCAGCTGTCCATCAAAAAGCATTCAGAAGAGCTGAAATACTTCATTTGTTATTCTGTAAAAGAAAAATTACCCTCTTCTAAACAGAGCTCCAAATATCACTCTGGCAATCTCAATTTAAAAATAAAAAATCAACCAAGTAATCATCACATCTTTTACCATCTGCCTCAGGAACACCATGAATATTCATTGTGTTAAAAAAGACTAAATAGAGCATAGTACACATATTGGCATCAGGAGCAAATGAGTCTTAGCTCAGGGAATTTAACTGAATTTATTTGATTGCAGATTAACGTAAGCTTTTTATTACTGGTTTGGGTATTGAGAAGAAAAGAAAGCAGAAACAATTCCAACAGGTAGAGAAATATCTTTTCACCTCCACATGCAGCTCAGCTTTATCCCAGCACCTCTCCTCTACCCTTCCTAGTGTCCAAACCCTCTAGTCCCATGGATGAGACAGTTGGCAGCACAGGGCTCTGGGGACACTGCAACAGTTTTTCTTTGTCGCCTCTTGTTGCTTAGTCTTTTTCTTCACTTCTCCTTCATTCTTACTCATTTCCTGTGCCCTGGCACAGGCTTCTCCATGGGACAGAGGCTCTCAGGGAAGTTCCTGCTCCAGCATGGGCTATCCACAGCCCAGACTCCTTCACTGAGTCTGAGCCCCAGTGTGGGTCACTCGTGTGCTGAAGTCCCTGGAGGGTGTCCCTGCCCCAGCATGAATCACACACAGGTCACAGTCCCTTACAGATCTCCCTGCCCCAGCAGGTGTTTCATGTGGGTCACAATCCCTCAGAGGTGTCTCTGCCTTGACATTGGTCCTCCAGGGGTGGCAGTCCATCAGGAGTTCCTCCTTGGACATGGAGTTCTGCCTGCCATGAATGTATCTCCAGTCATGTCTCCAGCAGTGTCCCCTCTGCCTGCCTCCTTGCTTTCATTCTTCCATTTTCCTAACCTGTGTAGGAGGAGGCCATTCCTCCAGTCCCCTGCAACCCAAACCCTGCCTTTTATGACAAATAAAATTGTTAAGAAGGAACAGAATATTTTCCTTTAATTATATATATATTTGTCCTTAAGAATCTTATTTTCTTTTTTTTTTTATTTCATAGATATCAATGAATGTAAAGTGTTCCCTGGTATGTGCATGAATGGTAAATGCAGAAACACAATTGGAAGTTTCAAATGTAAATGTAACAGTGGGTTTACTTTAGATATGGAGGAAAGAAATTGTACAGGTAAGTCTTGTGTTTTCCCCATTTTTTTTTCTAGAATCAAGGAATAGACCAGTTTTAAAAGGACCTTAAAAGGTCATATAGTCCAACCTTTTCTGAGAAAGGTAGCCTAGACAAGATTATCTAGTACCCTGTCCATCTTGAAAACATCCAGTGATGGGGATCCTACAGCATCCTTTGGGCACTTTAAAGGAGCTTGCACTTGTTGCATAGCTAGTTATCGGAAAACTTAATGTCATTCACTTCAGTTTCTAAGAGCTTAATCTTTGGACAGAATGGCCAACTGTCTTATGTTTCCCTTTCAGAAAGTGATTCTTTAATAAATGTAACATCCTTCTTGTACACATGCATCAGGAATTTTTTTAACTGGTGTTAAAGATGTTCAGGTCATGCTCTTACCACTACAGCCTGAAAAATCAGTAAGGATCATCAGAGCAACCAAGTTCAATGTTTCAACATACAGATTAACTTAATTTACATTCCTTGCTTTCTCATTATTGTATTGCTATGTAAACTGAGAGACACCACTGCAGATTAATTTTCATTTAGATTTGATGGCCAAGCACACACAGAGACACCTCTTCTCAAGAAGAGACATGCATTTTATTTAAAAGTTTAATACTTTATTATTTACTGCCTGTAAAACAGAAGATAAGCTTGATAGTTTTCCTGTTATGTGAACCTGGGTGCCTACATTGTGGGTGGCTGGCTCTGTGCTGAAAATGAAGGAGGTTTTGTTATACCACACAGGCGTCTATGAGTGAGTCTGAGTAATATGAAGTGTGGGTGGCAAGGCTTGTTAACTGAGGCCAACTTCAGTTGATCTGGATGGTAATGTTGTCCTAACTGGTGATTTCCTTGTTTTTATAGTGATTGCATTGATGAGAAATGTGTTTAACAAACTTTATTTCTAAACTAACAAGAAAGGGTCAGAAAACTTCTCCCTAAAAAAACTTTTCTGCTTCTCCTTTTTCATTGAAAGTCTATTCTAATGAAAATGTTCTGCTGGGCAGATGTAGAGTACCAGGTTTTACTAAACGGAAGACTTTTTTTTGTTTGTTTTAAATTAGCAACAAAATACTTTATAAAGCCTTCAGGAAGTCAAATACTGTGTAACATTCCAGGCCCCACCACATGAGTTACCCTCCGACACCTCCACACATCTGTGTGTGAGGACTGAACTACCTTTACCCAACAGAAACCTGGCCAGGGAGATTGACACAGAGGCAAAACAGACTCTTGCATGTGGTGAAAAAAAGAACTGGTTTAAATGTGTAGCAGTTTAATTTAAACTTATACTTGCCTTGTTTTCCTTGACCACTTACACAAATGAATCTACAGCCCAGCCCACCAACTTGCTGCAAACAAGTTGATGCTTTCTCTGATTCCTTGTTCTCTGTACTTCCATGGATGACAGAACCAATCCTATGCCCTATCCTGAACTAATGTCTTCATTGTTTCAGAAAATCTGTTATTTTTATTCCCTGTAAACACTTAATGATTTCTTAATATGTAAAAATTGATGACACAGCAGTGAATGAAGCTGAAGGTAGAAGGTATAGTGGAGAACATGGAACAGGCATTGAACCCTAGCTCTCTCCTAAAACACTGGATGGGCAGCAGAGTAAGGAAGAGAGAAGTCTGGAAAGACATGAGGGGACAGTAAATAGCAGGCAGGCTATCCAGTTCTGCTTTCCAGTCCTCCCCTCCAACACTGACTTGTGTCACTGGATTATATATTATATCTGTATTACAAATTACTCTTTAGCTTCTTGCCTCACTACCAGTGAATCTTACAAGGAGCTCTTCCTTCTCTTTTTATCTTTTACAAATCTGCTATAGTTTTCCACTGTAAGTTTCATTGAAACTTACCTAATAAGATAACCAGTGAACTGTAAACCTAGCTTTCAAAGGAGCTAATTTAATTCCTAATAGAAAAGGCATATGTAAGCTTATAATGTCATTACTGGATAAATGTCTTCTCAATAAGCAATTTAATATGAATGGCTTTGTAGTCATGGGCGAGTGGTACCTCTGTAATAATAACAACTCAGAACTTGCTACAGGTAGTAATTTCCTTAGAAATCTAGCCATTAAGTTATACTTAATGGAAGCCTACTTACTACATAGCTTAATCTGTAGTTGAGAGCTCTGATGGAATTGCATTATGAATCTTTCACAAACTGTTTACATAATTAGATATTCCTTTAAATATTAAATTAATTTTTCTCTCTTGATTTCTATACTATATATGATTTCTGTAGATTTAATGTCAAAGTGTTCACTTCTGTAAAAAGAAGGATAATGTAAAACCCTGTTTGATTTTTCTACCTCTCCATTACTATAAAATAGACATTGATGAGTGCCGGATCTCCCCAGACTTATGTGGAAGTGGTACTTGTGTCAACGCTCCTGGAAGCTTTGAGTGTGAGTGCTTTGATGGTTATGAAAGTGGATTTATGATGATGAAGAACTGTATGGGTAAGTGTTGCCAGGCTGACCTGGAGTATGTCCGTTTACTGTACAAAGCCTGACTGTACTGTGTGATCTACTAGCTCTGCTCCACTGAAAGCATAATCATATAGTTATGTGTAAATTATATTGTGACTTCTTGAACAAATGAGACAGATTCACAGTTAGTAGGACAGAGAACTGAACTATGCATGTTGCCTTGCTTGTTCTTTTTCCTAATTACTTTTAAACATTTCTCTAAAGATATTTTAGAATGGCAGCAACTATTCATTCTTCTTGTTTAAAAGTTGCTAATGAGATATTCAAACATTTGGTGAAGTTAGAAATAGAAGGCTGGAGTTCCAAAAGTAGTGTAATTCATCTAAGACTCAACAAATTCTAAAACATTACATCTCTTTAATCTGTCTAAAGCTGTAAGAACAGATATAGAGGCAACAAAAGTTACTAGCCACCTTAAAAAAATGTTGTTAGTATTGTGATGAAATACATCACAAAATATGTAATGAAAATGAAAAATACAAGATTTTAATCTTGACAAGGCTGAATGGGTCCTTCTCCTTGCCCTTCTTGAAGATTGAATTAACCACCTATCTTCTCCCACCTTAAAGACCTTTGCCTAATTTCCATGACCTTTCAAGGACTGTCAGGAGTCACTTCAAAATTACACTGGCTAGCTTCCTCTCATCACTCATGGGTCTTTTCCATGTCCTTTGTCAACAATTCCCTTCCAAATTTCCCCTTATCTTTTTGCTGCTTCTGTTTATACCCTGCACATCCCTTGCCAGGGTCAACTCCTGGTGGCTTTTGCTTTCCTAACCCCATCCCTGTGGGCTCAGATAGTGCCTCTATATTTCTCCTGCATCACCTGTAGTGCTTTTGCCAATTTTATGCTTTGGTTTTGTGTTTGAGTTTTGTCAAGAGCTTCTGTGCTTATAATTGAAGTCAGGAAAGTGGTCCAGTCCCCCTGCATGCCACCTTTACTTGAATTCCTGCAAACTGTGATGCTTTTAGACTCCAAATGTCAGCAAAAAATCATTACCTCAATCACAGAAGAACATAACAAAGAAAAACTGTGGAAGCTGAATAACCTTCATGAGAGACAGAGTACAAGTGTAGAGAATCAGTACTGTGCAGGGGAGATATCTGTAATACAGAGGCAGGGAAGCAAGATGTCACATAAATAAGCAGAAAGTGAGGAGGTAAGAAGAGAAATTACTTCCTGAGGACCTAAGAAAGCAAGAGCATAAAATTCCCAATGAAACATTTGGAGCTGAGAGGACTATCCAAGCAGGGGTATAGCAAACAGATGTTGAATTCTATAATTGGGCAATTTCTCCCCTCCTGTGAACAGCCTGCAAAACCCAATGATATCTTGGCTAAATTCTCAGCCTAATGAAAGATAACATTAGTCTGCCTGTCTAAGTCAAAGTCTCTCATTCCAAGAATAGGTCACCATAATGCTTCCTGGGAGTCTAAAAGCATGAGTGCATCCTGCACCTTGAATATCTTTTGGACATACTTCACTCCATCCACATCTACAGTGTTAGCTGTTTTTATCAGTTTTGTGAGTTAAATATTCAGTTTGCCATTACAAGCTACAGCAAGCATATTCCTCAGTCACACAGTGACATATGCATAAGTTATAAAACTGAATAGCCATTTACTTAAAAGTATACACACACATTCCAGTTAGTGGCATCTACAGACAAAAATTTCAGTGCATACACAAATGCATATCTGGTTGCATTAAAAATCACTTTTTTTTTAAATTTCATCACACGAATACATTGTTCTAATGGGTAACCATCCAAACAGTTGCTGTATTTTCTTGTGTCCTGTGTCTCCTCCATTACTTAATTTTGCACAATGAATTTCTGGCTTTCTTGAGGGGAAAAATACCCAGTTCTAGAGTTAATTAGTGTGTATGCTTTTGTTTGCACTGTTGTGCTGTTTTGTGGAAAGCAGCAGCACTGCTTCAGTGAAACAATCCTTTTATTTCTGACCTCTGGATTTTGTCACTTAACGGACACGGAATTGCTTTTCTCTATGTTGTTCCTTACTAATGGTTTTAAATTTGTTATTCGTGGTTTCTTTGCAGATATTGATGAATGCGAACGCAACCCTCTGCTGTGTAGAGGTGGCACATGTGTGAACACCGAAGGGAGTTTCCAGTGTGACTGTCCTTTGGGACATGAGCTGTCACCATCACGTAAGGAATGCATAGGTGAGTTTCAAGTCAGAATAGTAGAATTCATCTTTCTAAGAAGAGTGGTCATTTGTGCTATGAAAATTTCTTGTCTCTGGCAAAGATGGGGTCTCGGGAATATCTTCTACAAATTCATCCTTGTCCTTGATCTAAGTATTTCCATATTAAAACCTTGTAACAGATCCTTTAAAATCTCTAGTGCCCTTAATACTGTTGACTTCAAAGAGGAGTATTTTACTAGGCCTCTTAAGAATTGTTTAGCAACTCAAAGGACTGTACAACACATGTTAGCAACTTTCAAGTCAAAGACAAACAAGCACAAAGTGAACTTCATTCCTATAGTTACTAAAAAGTATTGTGCCTTATTGAAATGCAGCTCTCCTTTTTGCATGTAATTCAACAAAATGGTGACAAAAATGCAAAAACCATAATGCATATTACCTCTTCAGCTTCTGCATTTGATGCATAGTTGCTTCAAGAGGTAGTTTAAACTGTCAGACTGTGTGGTTAATGCTTCTAGACCAGAAGAGGATAAACCTTTGGACACCGGCTTAAACGTACTGTTGAGAGCTCTATACCTTGAACTGGAACATGCTAAGAAGTAAGAAAAGTAAAAAGCTTGGAAGCCACCAGTTTGAAATAGTACCTCTCACCCTCTCTCTGGGACTTGTGAGCCTTTAAGAGTCTGGACTCTGAATAACAAGTAATTGATGTGACTGATTCTTTTCCAGATGTAAATGAGTGCTCATTAAGTGATAATCTCTGCAGAAATGGCAAGTGTGTGAACATGGTTGGAACATACCAGTGCTCCTGTAACCCCGGGTACCAGGCCACTCCTGACAGACAAGGCTGCATAGGCAAGTGTTGTACACCTTCAGCACAAATTCATCTGTTTTCTTTCTTTAACATTTTTTATTTAATTTCATAACTTCCTTTTGAAATTGAGCAGGCGTCATCTGCTATTAGGCATATCATGAACTGTCCTGGACCCTTCTTTTACCTTAGAAATATAAAGAAGGTATAAAAAGATTGTTGCTGTACTGAACTCTGGAGAATGGTACTACTAAGTTTTGCACTTTTTTAACATCCCTAGTAATACAAATGAACAAAAGCAACAACTAAAAGTAGCCACTTGCTCCCACAGATGAAAATACAGGTGAAAGAGAAACCTGAACAAAATATAAATCACAGATGGCTGAGTGATAATGTAAACACAGAATATCACTGATAAACTGTTTCATCTGCTAAGTGACATAGCAAGAGAAGATGACTTTTCCTTATAAAAGCAGACTTACTAATGAATGTTGCTTCCCCAGATATTGATGAATGTATGATAATGAACGGAGGCTGTGACACCCATTGCACAAACTCCGAAGGCAGCTATGAGTGCAGCTGCAGTGACGGCTATGCTCTAATGCCAGATGTCAGGACGTGTGCAGGTAGGTTTTACTACCTTAAACATTCCAGCATTATATCTTTCAGCCAATGTGAACATGGTGTTTTTAGCCAATATGTACAAGAGTGACAGAAGTATGATCGACTCTTTTCTTTTTTTTTTTTTTCTACCCCAGATATTGATGAATGTGAAAACAGTCCAGGTATCTGTGATGGTGGGCAATGTACTAATATTCCAGGAGAATACCGCTGTCTCTGTTATGATGGATTTATGGCTTCTATGGACATGAAAACTTGTATTGGTAAGTAGCTGTAAGTAAGCTGCACCAAATTTAATGCAAGTCTAAAAATTCTGCAGCTGATGCTTTAGGATATTCTACTGAGTCCTTTAAAGTGGGTATTGAAACTATATCTACTATAAAAAAAGTAATCTGTAGATCTTTCTTGCCTATCACTATAGACATACAGAACAATAGAAAGAAATTTCAGAAGTCCATCAAATCACACAGTTCTGAAAATAGGAGTGATTTAATTGTAATTATATTCCTCTAAAACATCTCTATTGAGAAGACAGTATTTGCATGCCCCAGCACTTTCTTCTGTCTCTTATGAATGTTTTAGTTTATTCCCTTAACTAGAGGAAGTTATCATGAGTAAAGGAAATTAAAATAAAATTAGCTCCTCAAGTTAACCTAACCTGTTTAGTATATCTTGTTGTTTACGTGAAGTTCTTACCTTTTACATTTAATATGAAGTTTCATATGTTTCATATATTAAGGTGGTTTTGGTGTACTAACAACATCTTTTTATATTTTGTGAGCAAACAAAACAAACCTTCACTTTGCATGTGTGCGCACTCACACAGACACATAATACCAAGGATAAACAAGTTATATGTAAAGCTGAGCCAAGGTGTCCTGGGCTGGTTTTGTCTCCTTTCTTCCATACTTAGAGTTGAGTTTAAGATTTTCTTTTCACCTTTACTTTTGTGTTATTCCATGTTCTTATTTTCAGTTTTGTGTGCATACCCATGCTTAAACAACCAGCTCAAATGTTTAAAACAGATCTTTTCTATATTTTATTTTATTAGCCATGTTAGTAGCTGTAAAATCAGAATACTTTTTTTTAATTTTATTTTATATACAACTGGTCTTAAATTATCCTCTGTAGAAAAATAATGTCTGATATTAAGATTAGAAACCTACAGTGAGAACATGTGCATTTCCATGTACGTAATTGTTTTCCTTGCTGACAGCATCATCCAGTTTGTCAAAAAGCCTTTAGGATAACTGCAGTATTTTACTTGACCTAACATTACTTTCAACAAAGTAGCTGATTCTTTTTTCAACAGAAATGCTAGCAATATCTTGTATTTAATTGACAGTATGTGAAATGAGATGGGATTTGCCATTTAACTTCTGTTAACTTGGAGCTATTTGAATAAAGTAAAAAAAGTTGACATGGGTGTAACTTATAACAACACTATGTTTTTAACTAGATCTTTGAATTAAAACTATTTAGCTTTTAAGTGATGTCGATTCAGGAATAATGCTAAAGCCTGTACTGAAGATTTAGCATTCAGCATAAGAATCTAAAACACAGTTCAGATACAAACTTTGTAATTCTTTAGGAGAGATTCCCTTCCTAATGGAAAGTCTTCATCATATCTGCAATGTTCAGTGGAATGGGGAAGAAGAGGGAGACTTCGGTGGCAAACTTACCTCTCTGGAAATTTCAGTCTGCATCAAGGCAGCAAGCACTGAGCAGAAATATTGTTAGGTTTCTGGGAAGGGAGTCTGGCACAAGAGTACATCTACTGTCCTGATGCCCTGTTTTTCTTTGTGACCTTTTGACTTTTTTTTTTTAACTGTCTTTTTATGTGGTTGTGGGATAACTTTTCTAGCTGTGGCTTATCACTTAATCTTTCTGCAAAGGTCTTTCCATACTCCACCTGAAGCCTGACTTCTTGAATGTTACCTTTCTAGTGGCTTAGTGTCTTTGTGTGTGCTAGAGATAGCTCCGACTTCTGGAAGCATGCATTCTTAGAGGCATGCTCTTAACGTCTCTGCTCTTCACCCTCTCCCAAACTGGCTTGCAGCAACACCATTAGGAAAATGGTTATGACCTCTTCTTTCATTCCTACTTACCCTCAGCTTTCATAGACCTAAATGAAAGGCTGTGCCAGAGCTACTCATAGCCATGAGCTACTAAGAGTAGGTTGTAGTTGCCTTTTAGTCTTAAGAGTTCCCCATTTGTTATGCTTCATAGTTCAGGCCTTTCCAGGCATATTTTGGAAGAAGCAGGTCAATTCTTATGTTCCAGGGGTGTTTCAGTAAGCAGAACTACAGAGGTAAGTCTGCAGTTCCTGCAACTGAGGAGACTTAGAGCATGGCAGCTTTCTTTTACCTCACAGTGTGGCAACTGAATATACTGAGGAAATAAAGGTTACTGTAATGAGGGTATTTAGAAGACTGACAAAATCAGCCCTGTTTAAAAGTACAAAAATAAATTTTACTAAATTCCTTTAATAACAGCACATTTACCAATGGCCTGTTCTTACACTATATTGATCATTATACTTCACATGCAAAACTGTTAGTTTTTAGCAATCACATTCTAAATTATATGCAAATATACAATACCACAGAACTGTTACAGGTGGTTTGCATTGACTGGCTTTGAGCCTTTGGTGTTGCTTAGTCACAGAGGTCAAAGTGATTGAAGTTAAGTGCTTGTCTACAAGAAAAGCTGAAACTGACATGGGTCTGTCTTCTTTCTTCTCCAGTTTTCCATGCTTACATTTTTATGATATTTGCCCCCCTTACAAAACAGAGGGTCATTTCTATTTGTAGGGCTTGTTTTCTTGTTTTGCCAATCATAGAATGATAGAATGCCCCAGTTTGGTAGGGACCTCCAAAGGTCATTTGGTCCAGCTCCCCTGCAGTGAGCAGGGACATCCTCAACTAGATGAGGTTCCTCAGAGCCTTATCAAACCTGACCTATCTCCATGCCTCCACCACTTCCCTGGGCAACCTGTTCCAGTGTCCTGCTACCCTCATGCTAAAGAACTTCCTGCTAATGTCTTCTGGTCTACCTGTTTTTCTGCCTTTCTGTAGTCCCTTGTGCTTATATTGCCCTTTTCCTGGCAACTTCTATGACTTGGATGTCTCCTACATGCAGCTGCAGCCATCATTTGTTGTCCTTCAGAAACCCTTGCTTGCATCCTTATGCAAAGCTGTGCCTAGCTGTGCCATCACATATATTCAAATTAAATACACTTTTAATTGATATATGATGTGGACTTCTGCTTTGGCTCCGTTATATGACATCTTACTTCACTCAAAAGGACAAGTACCAGAAATCCCTTTTTGTCCACAATACAGTAACTCTCTTTACTGTCATAGTATGGTACTGTTAGGTAATACCATTTCAATGCACCAGTGGAAATATTGGACAAGGTATTTGAAAAGCTCTTGGGCCATATGGTATGCAGTATGACTCAGAACACTTACATGAAAATTTCTCAGTTACCTGCTTGATACGGGCCCAATTCTAGTTTGTTCTTTCAGCAGTTTGTTTCGTAAGATTCATTGTCTTTCCTAAGTTGAATTCTTATCAAAAAACTATCTTTTTATAATTGTGACACATGCTCTCCAGAGGTATGGACACACTTGTATATATCATTATCCAATTTTAAGTACTGATAAAAATGTGCAAATTGAAACCTGTAGATAATATCAGTACAGGAAAAGTAACCAATGTACTATAAGAAAAAAACTTCTTTGGAAGACAATTATAGCTATATTATGATCAGGAACACATTTTAAAAAATGCTTTAAAGTGAATCTTAGTAAGAAGTAATTGACTTCATAGTCAAATAATAGCATTCTAAACAAATTAGGAAACACTGTGGTATTTTGGACTACACATTCATTCATTCATACTTTCTTTTAGGGAATTAACACAAAATGAAATGGCTGAAATAGTTTACAATGAAGATCAATAAATGCCACTTGCTATAGGGATGGACCATGCTTCCAGTATTTTCACCTGAATGATAGTATTCCAAAAGACAAAATATGCTGTTAAATGACTGTAATATTCTACTAATAATTAATTTATGTGCATTTACAGATGTGAATGAATGTGATTTGAATTCCAATATCTGTATGTTTGGGGAGTGTGAAAACACTAGAGGTTCCTTCATTTGTCACTGTCAGCTAGGATATTCAGTCAAGAAAGGAGCCACCGGATGCTCAGGTAAAGCAAATTTCAAGCATATATGTCATGGTGTGCACATATCTTGGCTGGCTATCAGGTAAAATAAATGCACAAGTGAGAGATTGGTATCTGTATATAATAGTAAGTATAAGTATTTTACATTTCATTTACATTATGATCGTGTATCCAGAGTCTGAAAAGGTACATTCCTTTACCAGTTCAGTATAATATAAGAGGCCCCTTACATAATGGTGATTTTAAAGGAAAAGCTTTTATCAGTATAGATTGGGGTGGTATCTTTAGTATGAAACATACATTGGGTGGACACACCTGCATAGAATTATTTTTATCAGTACTCATTTGTTAAAAATTCTTAAATATGAACTCATCTGTCAACTAAGCTGCAGGAAATGACCTTGTAGTCTTAAGAACAGGAAAAAAGGAGGAAAAAACAATGTGAAATAAAAAAAATGAAATAAAGTGAAGATGTAAAGGGGAAAGTATAAGCCACCCTTCAACCAACAGTAACAAAATTTTACAGAATCGTGGTCAGTCACTGTCAAACACATAGTTAAGCAGTATCTTGTCTTTTGCAAGCAGGGTCCCCTGTGTTGATGAAGATAGGTTCATGCAAAATTACTCCTCTGGGAAAGCTGACACAATTTCCTGTATAATTTGCTCTTTAAGAACTTGCTATATAATTACTAAAATCTCAGACTAATCATTTTTATAACTGATATGAGCCTGTGCACCTAAAGGTCTCATCCTATTTTTAGACATGTAAAGATTAACATACTCAGTATGTCTGAAAAATAGCTTTAATTTCAAACTGAAAAGCAGTTGTATGAAAACAGACTATGTGACTTTGTCACATTTATAAGCAAAGAACAAAATGAAAATCCATTTGCCATTATTTTTCATTAATGTATAATATGAAGTAACTTTCTTGAATTATTATGTAGCTTTGAACATCTGTATTTTAAATGGCTGAAAACCTGCACAGTATAAATAAGCAATATGAAAATGGAAAAGAATTTGTAATATTCCCAGTGCTCCTGATGTAAATAGTAATGGTTTAATTTGTGCTTTTAGATGTGGATGAATGTGAAATTGGTGCACACAACTGTGACATGCACGCCTTGTGTGTCAATGTACCAGGAAGTTTTAAATGTAGTTGCAGAGAAGGATGGGTCGGAAATGGAATTAAGTGTATTGGTAAGCATACAGAAAATAAAGCTTTTCTCTTTTTAGTGTGTTTGGTTTTAGTTTTTGATTTTTTTAATGAAAGCACATAATGTGACCATATAATTACTCTCCATTAGAAACAACATAATGTTCTTCTGTCTGCTGCACTCTGTGGATAGAGGAATATTCAAGGGTTTGGTTTTCTAAGAAAAAGAAAGAAGGGAGCTTCTTTCTGAAGCCTGCCTGTGTAACATCTTACTAAATTAACTATGTATTTTATGAAGCTGACATACAACTGCTAGGATGTGGAAAAAAATATCAGTCAAAAATAAAAGGGAATTTTTTTGTTGACTTCCTCCTTCTGTTACTTAATACTATTTTTGTATATGTCCTGTAGTTTATCTCGTTTATAGGCATATAAAGCAGATTGGACTTGAGATGTGGGAAAATTGATTCTTCTGCTGCTGCACTACTAAAGTAGCATCGTGTCCTCTTGCCTTCATTTTTCAGTTTGATGTGTACAAGATTATAATTTTACTTTTTTTTTCCAGAACACTTTGGGATCTATGGAAGAGGAGCTTCACTTAAGAATTAGGCTTCATTTGTGTAATATGTGAAAGAAAAAGTACCATATTAGGAGATTTTACTGCCAGCTAGATTTTCCAAACTTTTTAAACTATATCCAAGAAAAAATAAGAGGAAGGCCCCCTGGTCTTTTTTATC
>JANHGN010025641.1:124104-158230 GCA_024605025.1 Megaceryle maxima | reverse complement strand
AGCCCTAGCTAGAGCTAAGCAGCCAATAACTACAGTGTTAATCTTCCACCTGAGATAGACAGACCAGAGCAGATCTGCTCCTCTCCTATCGATGTCCAGAGCCTGCCTGGAGATTGGAAAGCAGACCTAGGTGCAGGCACCAATAGAGGGTCACACACAAATGAGTTCTGTGAAAGTATACCTTCAGTTTCTTTCCTACGTGAGAGTGGAAGTTGGTGCAATCATCTTAGATGTTGCCCTCCTCTCCTTTTCTAGAAGCTATTATACAGGCAGCAAAATGGGCCCAGCTATTTTTATTACAGAAACAAACTGGACCCTCCAAATCTTGCTGCATTTTCACTCAGGCAAGGATCCTGCTAGCCAGCTTGCGTGCTGTGGGGCAAAACATGCCCCACCTGCTCACATAAAAAAATGGCACTTTCACTTCTAAAATGTCCTTCTAACAGGTCAGATTTTTGAAACAGAATTGGTTCAATTTCTCACACTACTTCCTACATCCCTCCTCCCTAACTTTTACTTTATGGAGTTCCTGAAGTTTGCATATAAAGGGAAGCCTGCTGATTTTCTCTTTTCAGACATTTATCACAGGCCCTGGAAGATGTGGTTGTTTAAAAAGAACTATCCCAGAGGATTACCTTTGCAAGGCAGATCTCAAGGCTTTAATTTTTTCAGATAAAGCAGCATGCTTGGACTAGAAGTACTGAAGAATCTGACCTTAATTAAGTCATAATAATTAAAATCAGCAGACCTGCCCTAGGATGAAATGGGGAAAAGATGACTTTCTGGGGGCCACAGTCTTTTTCTGGCTTTAGTTTCACCATTTCCACTGATGCCAAGAGGAGAATTAGTGGTGAAGAGAAAAAGTCCATCAGCAGGTTTGTGACACTGTTTCTCCCCTTTTCTGTTGGTTCATGGTTGTTGTTCTCAGTTCTGATGGAGACCCAAGGGCACCCTGCTCCTGATCACAGCCTGTAGATGAAAAGGTGAGGAGGAAAGGAAATGTTGGCTCACTCCTGGTTGCAAGTCCAGACACAGCTGCTGAGCTGAGAGGTGCAGACATCAGCCTACCAAATACTGTGCAGACCCTCTGAGAGGAAGACTGTCATGAAAAGTGCTCCTTCCCTTTGTTTACTGTTGATAGAATGTTTACTTCAGTTAGGAAGTTATGAGGATTTATAATTTTAAACAGAAACTGACTGGGCAACATGGAGTGCAATACCCAGTGCCACCTCCCTCCCACAGCATCAGCTGTCAGCTGTGCCCAGCATTCCCCTTCCATGGCTGCATTATCCATAGCCAGTCTCATATCATACACCTGACAGCACCAAACAAGGGGCAAAAAGAGACTGTCCATCATTAACTCTGCAGACTTTGCAAAACAAGACACTTGCTCATGCACTTAAGTGGTACACTTTCCAAGTACTCCTCAAATTTCCTTTCCCAAGCTCTTGGCTCATCTTCTCTGTAGCTTGATTGTCGCACTGGCCAAGCTTCTCAAGGCAATTAGTCTGCTAACACCCTGCAGAAGTGAGAGGCCACAGTGTGGTATAGATTACAGATAATATTCTCATTGCAAAGCTTATCTAATGAGAAGTGTTTCTCCTGAAAGCAGCCAAGTCATAAAAGCTTGTTTTCTAACAAATTGCCAACTAAAATATTTCCAGGGAAAATCATTCCTCCATTTGGCTCCCCTTAGGGCCCCTTCCCCTGCTCTCAGGCTCTGCACCTACCCCTTTGACTTAGTCTCCTCTCCTTCTTCCTCAACTCCTGCTTCCCATCTTAGCCCCATTACTACCCATGATGGAGAAGGTCAAGGGGTGCCCAGCAGAGAAGAGGTGATCCAGGCAAGAGGATGGCATCTTCAAGTGTGATAACATCAGGGAAACAACCTCCAACAAATCAGGAGAGGCAAACTATTTGGGTCAAGGAACATCAAAGCAAAGGACAAACTTTCTATTGTTTGTGGCAGAGGTATTGCACTGGCTGATAGTATAACAACTGTGCATGTAGCACATTTCCCCCTTTGTGTATAGGTTCTGGTATTTAGAGAAAAACCTGTAACAAACAGAGATACTGGTTTTTACTCAGCTGATGGGGCAGCTAAAAAACCCACCCACGATCTCACCTACAAAAATAGATACATTCCTGTAGAAAAGGAAGGCTCAAGGCAAATTGGTTTAAGCCTAAAATGTAACCTTGGGAGTTTATGAGGAGATATTAGATATTCTGTAAATTATTTGAAGAATAATATCAAATAAAAATGTTCTGATTGGAAAAAAAAATATCTATTTTTTAGTCTAACTATGTAGGCTTTTCCTTTCTGTGAGCTTTTCATTGCATCTTAGTCTTTCATGTACAATTTCAAGTGCTCTTTTTCTAGATAAACCACCTTTTCTTCCCTTTTCCTTAGGGTTGTTAAGGACCACAGCTTCTGACAAGTTAAGGAAGTCAAAACTCTGCATTGTGTATGGTTCTTAGACTGAGGATTCCTTCAGGCTTCCCAGAAATGTCAGGTGTCTTTTTTTTTTTTCAGAGCTAAAGACTACAACAGAGTCCATCCACAAACAGCTTGGATAAGAGTTCAGTGCTACTCTCATGCAGAGTTTTATATAACTAAAGATGAAAGCAACAGAAATATGAGAAGGCCCTTTATATGGCTTCCAAAATATGAGTAATTTCTGGTATACTAAGAGTGAAAACAAAAGTGCTTGATTTTTATCTGCCTGGTTTGACAGTCTCATTTATGAAAGAGAAAAATTGACTCAATTAGCACAATTCTCTTATTTCAGCTGATTTGCAGGGGCTCAATGCTGAAAACTGAATGAAAAACAATAGGTTATATTTTCTTCTGCATCTGAGTTCATAGAAAATTTACTGGTGTGGTATTTAGTACCAGGGTCACACAACAGAGAAATGCTGAATGATGGGTTCAGTCTTCTTTCACCAAAACAGAATCTCCTTTTCATTCTGTGGATTTAGTCCTGTTCCTCTGCCAGCAGTGGTTTTGGTAAAAGATAATTCTTCCTATTTCAGCCAGTGACTTGTGAAACATCTAAGGGCAACATTTCAGCTACACTTCAAAGTCTTATCTTCAGCCAGAGCTACTGGGGTAATTCCTGTACACCTTACCGCTTTTTTGGAACTGGAACCAGTATGGTACATCTCTGAAACAGCCTGCCATGCCAAAACAGGCACCTGTACATTTTATACATCCTGAGAACCCTTTAATATAAAATAGACAGTTTAAAAATTTTAAGGTCCCATGTGACTTAAAACCTTAGCCCAAGCTGGCTAATGTCAAGACTAAAGGTTCCCAGAGTCAAGAGGTACAGGCTGAATAATTCCCTTTGCTTTGCAAAAAGAAACATGCTACCCAGAGCGAGTTTTAGCCAAGTAAGAGTCAAGCAGGAGAGCAGCATTACCACTTGACCTCTTTCCCTTGGTTCGGAAAAAATTATGATGCCCTGCATCAACACCTCTCTTGCTCTGGGCTGAACAAGTTGCAGTGACAGGAAGTGGCTGAAGGCAGGATTGGGTCAGACCAACGACTGCCCAGCCATGAGACAGGCAAAAAAACCTAGGCTTTTTGTGGTTTTCTTTTTTAGTGGTGGCAATAGTACCTCAGAGCATTCCTGTAAACTGCAAATATTATTTACTTCCACTTACCGAAAAGTTAACCCACTTCATATCACTCATATTGGAGCAGCAAAATAGAGCAGTCTATTCCACTTTAATTTCTTACCAGTTTATTTTTTCCTTCTCAAGATCTATTCAAATTTTGCTACATTTCATAGCCTAGCAAGTATTTATTAAAATATTAAATATCTGTATTAAACCTATCTGAAATATAACCTCCAAAGAATTGATGCCAAATTGTTAACAGAGATAACAGGGCAGACAAGATAATCACAAAGAAACCTCAGAACCACAGTTAAGACATTATACACCCACAATAAAAACTTCTGATCCCCTCCATCATGCATTTGTTTGTTCCCTGAAAGGTGGTTTGTATCTAATTCATACTTTTTTTTCCAAGCTAATAGTTAATTATATAGAGTCTGTATGCTTACATTCATTTCATTGCTACGTGAAGCCAAACTGCATAGCACATAGCATTTTATGGCATTGCATTTTAGTAACTGTATTTGTGTAACATGAAGGTAAATACACGCATTAGTTTTAAGTGTTCTGCCCTTGGATGTCATTTGCTGTTCTCATTCTGATACTGTGAAAGACAAATAAACAGATAACCTCTTCCTTTCTTGTACAGTATTTTGCTTTTAACATATCACATCCTTCTCTTTCAGTTGGTCTCTAGTCCTGTCAGACTCATAAGCAGGTCTAGAAAAGTTTTCACAATTCAATGTTCAGTTAACTAATAAGAGAAACTACAATCCCACACATATCAGATACTTTCATGACTGCAAATCCTGTTTTCCCCTCAGTTTGGTGTGACTAGTTTGTACAAAATAATAATAGGTAATGTCTGCAATCTTCATGAGTGTACAAACATTTCTCACCAGCTTCGTGCTTGTCTCTTCCCTCTGAAAATCCTTTTCTTTACCTGTGTTCACACTCCCTGTTTCTGCAAGAGACTCATTTATCTTTTTTTTTCTTTTTTTTTTTTTTTTAAAAAAAGACCCATAAGATTAAACATAGGTAGAAACCTTCTCTTAAAACTCAAAAACACCTCTCCAAACTCCTCCCTGAAGGTCAAGTGTAGACCCTTCTGAGCAGTGAGGGCTGACACTGCACAGCCCATTCAGAAGGAGAGCCAGGGCTGAGTCCTGCCCATACCATGCTCCCCACAAACCACCAACACAGGGGAAAAACCTGCTTCTCCCCTGACCCCTTCACTCACAGAGAAGAAAGAAATTAAGCTGCAATAGCAGGAAGGTTGAACAAAATGCAGTTTCCTCCTTTGATAATTATGGGGCTCTAGATAAAATGTCCTGACAGGGATGGTTACAGCCAGTTCTCCTTTCCCTATACTCACCAGCTATGCTATTACTAAGTGTTAGCGAGCCTAAAAAAGCATTTTATGACAAAGACTGTATTTATTGATTCTCAACTCACCCACTTGCTTTCATTTTGGGTTACTTGGCCTTTTTTTTTTTTTTTGACTACAACTCAACCTGATTCACATAAAGTGCATATTTGGAATGGATAAAAAAACCCCAACCAACCAAAACAAAAAACCCCCATGTACTTGCTCCAGGAAGCCCAAAGAAGAGGAAAGAATCCTGCATTCACTGTTTGCATACTGGCCAAAAGACCCCACCAGACAGGCAATCTCATTTTTCCTTCCCTAAATCTACAGGGAAGGATTTCATGGGCATAGGGTGGAATTCAGATAATCACAGGAGAACTGCTCAGATCTGACCTACAGATTAAAAGCAATGAATTTTAACAATAGGTAACATTTATTATCCTGCAACTGTGTAACCTGCCCCCATGCAGCATCCATCCTCTTCCTCCCACCAGCCTCCTGCTCCCCAACACACTCACCTGCTACTACACCATGACATACACAATATGCAGCAAGTAGTCTGCTGCCTCTCCAACTGCCCTTTTATTTCCCTACTGCCTCCCACAGTCAGGTGGGACACCGAGACACACAACACAAGACAGCTGTGATGAATTAGGGAAATTAAGAGAGGGTCTGTAGAAACCACAGAAGAAGAAGAAGAGGGGAGAAGGAAACATCTATGTGCTCTTTGCTTTTCTATTACTTTCTAAGAAAGTTGGAGCTGTGCCTGATGAATCCTGGCTTGAAGCCTGTTGCTCCTGGTGCCAGGGTTACAAGTTCAGGCCAGCTGCAGTCTTGGCCTGATCTCTCATGTCTTCTGGGGAACAGGTTCAACACGCAAAGCTCACAGTAGTGTGCTATGCCTTTCCATGGGTTTTCTGCACCCCACCTCCTGGCAGGGGTTTCCTTTGGTCTATCAGCAACACCTCCCAGTCCAGCACCCCTACAAAATGCTGCTGTATTTCAGACAATTGCCCTCCCAGTTTTAGGCTTGCACTGGTATAATGTCAGAAAAGAATAAACATAGCATTCAAAACTACAGAAAATACAAAACATGAATTTCATTATGCAGATCCATGCAGCCATCCTGAGTCTCAAATAAATACTTTACAGATTTTTTTCAACAAAACAGAATATTATAGTGTAACAAAATAAATATCTATTATAAATTGTCCTTTTTTGTATTCATCTTGGAGTCACAGCAGGGTTGCTTGGAAATCCAAGGTGCCCTTGTAAGGTGTTTCTTGCACAAGTAGGGCAGGCAGCTGCTCATGTGTTTAGCGGTGCATCAGAGCTGGGACCCCACCTGCCTGCAGCTCCATACTGTCCACAGTTCTTGGTCTTGGTACAGGCAGGAAGGACCTAACAGAAGAGAGGTTGTCAGGTTTTTTTTTTTCCTTCTTTAAAATACATGGCTGTTTTAAGTGTAAGTGTAAAGATCCGGTGTGAGGGAAGGCTAATGTTTTCCCCTCACAACCCCCCTGCAGCAGGCTCCACCTTGGACCTAGAGGCATGATGCCCATGGAAGACATGTATCACATTTCCTGGGTGGACAACCAGTAGTATCTCAGCCTCTGCTGCAGCATGGCAACCTGGGCTTTCCTTACTGAGGCCCACTCTTCCTCTAAGACCCCATTTTGTTCAAGATGTATTGTTGAAGCAACTTCCTCTGTGAGCTGCACTGGTTGTGCCAGAGGGAAGTTATTTTAGGAGATGCAGAAAACTGGTGCAAGGGTACAGCCATTGCTTGAGCAACTATTTTGTGCATAAATATAGTAACAGAGCAATGCTTCCACTGCAGAATGCCTTGTCATTGAGAAAGTGAACGTTTTCTAGCTGTTATTGCTGCTGGGCACTTATGGGCCCTAAGTTTAGGTTTCCCCTTCCCAGTGTGCTGCTACCTAGCCATCTGGATGGGGGGCTAATCCCTTTGTCCCTCTCCAACCCACGTGTAGCATACAACCAGCTCTGGGGTGGCCAAGCACAGCCTGGTCCTGTTGTTGAGCCCTGTGACTGGTGGGGGTGAGCCCTGCAGCACCCTGGGGAAAAGCAGACCTACCCAGCATGACTGGGCTGGGTTTCTCTCCGGATCATGTAGGTGCCTGAGGCAGCAGCGGAGGAGGTAGGTGAGAAGGAGGAGGGAAGCCAGGGGGGCCAGCACCCCCACTGCAATGGCAATGGCCAGTGCCACGCTGTTGTCTGGACCTGTGGGGAAAGTAGCGTGTACTCAGTTTATGCATGAAGAAAATAAAACCACCCCAAGCCCACCTCTGACATCTCTTGTCCAGTCTCTGGGGTGAGACAGTGTGGGTAGGAACACTGAGAGGACATGCCAGCATGCACATAAGTGGTATCACCAGCAGACCTGTTCTTGGGGTCTAATTGCCATGGTTGAGCATGTGGCACCCATCCCCTCTGAGCTACCCAAAACCTTGTTGCTGCATCAGACGATGTGACAGGAAAATGCTGAGAGTTCTTGGCAGAAGCAGGGAGGCTGGGTCACATCATGATATGTAGAGGACCTGATGAGCAACAAGACACTGTATGCCATCACCCAGGGAGTCTAGATGCTCCACAGCACTTCCTCCATCCCTCCCAAGCTCATCTCTGACTGCTTTTCCAGTACCTTCTCCTCCTGCCCCCAACCCTCTAAGGAGTTTCCTGATCTACCCCAGGAGGTGTTTCTCCCCACTCAAGGGCAGGATCAGGGTTACATACTGACCTTGTACCAGGCTGTCCATGGGCAGGACCAGGGTCACATTTAGAGAGGGGTGTTGAATCACACAGGCGATGGGGTATTCCTGGAGGATTTTGGAGTGGGTGTGGGTGAAATTGCTGATGACAGTTACAGTCTCATTGCTGAGCTTGATGTGGTACTCCTTTGGTTTCTGCTGCAGGATGCTGGGAAGGTGCCAGGTGACTTTTGGAGCTGGTTTCCCTGTGGCTGAGCAGCTCATCCCCACCACTTTCTCAGAGTCCTCAGTTTTCTCTGGATTGGGTATAAGTGTAGCCTCCACTTTGGGGTCCAAGATGGCTGTAAAACACAAAGCAACACAATCTGTTACTTTCTGCTCACATATGAGCAAAGAATATCTGTATTTACCTTTATCTTGGAGGACAACCTTAATATCTAATCTTGCCTCCTCCTCCTCAAAGCCCCAGCAGTGACAAATAAACATCAGGCAGCAGTCTGAAAATTAAGATCTTGGCAAAAACAAAGGACAAGAGGGTAAAAGTGTCTGTGTTTCAATTCTGTTATTATCAGCAGCACTGCAGCTTCACAACTGAGTAAAAAGCAACAGGTAATGAAACCATGAAACCACATATCCTCCTCCCTCATAAAGGGCTGAACAGCTTCAGTGAGTTAAGATTCTTGTTCTTTTCCCTTAAATTTATCTGGAGAACTAGTTTTACTGCTGCTTGAGATGTGTAGGTTTGTGTAGCAAAGGACTAAATGTATCTATTTAAACAAGAGAGTAATAGTAAATTTGTATGTGGTTACACCACAGGATTTCACCTGCAGAGGTTTTGTGCTTGTAAACTTTCTTCCCGTTAGTGTTGGGTTTTGGGGGCATCATGGTATCCCTCAAAACCTTCATTAAAGGTCATGTCTTCTGAACTCCTTCTCACCCTAGAATATTTGCAGATTTTGTCATGTTTAGTCTCAGTCAGCAAGAATGATGAACTACAGGCATCATTCATACTAACTCACATGAAGCCTGCTTGTTGATTACTACTCATACAAACTATATTTGCAAGGAATAAAGAAAGGGGAGGCGTGCAGGAGGCTCTTTTCAACCTGGGTAGAACTCCAGAGGAGACCTGAACACAAGGACACATGTATTCCCTGGGGAAAATCACCTCTTTATTCTTTGGCCATAAAATCCTACCATAATTTAAGTCAGAAAGGACCTCTGGATGTCATCTAGTCCAAGCCCCTACTCAAGGTCAGCCTAGTTAGCTCAGCTGGCTCAGGCCAATCTCTAAAAAGGCAGATAGCTGCATTTGTGAGCATAATTCACAGGTTTCTATATGGCAGCTCAGGAGCCTGTCTTTTACTTCAGTGCATGTGCTGGTGGCATAGAAGTCCAAACCACACTCTACTTCTAGGTCCCTGTTTCTGAGAAAATTACTTTTTTTAACCACTTAAGTGCAGTGGCAATTCTAGTTTTACTGAAGTCTGAGTTAATATGAATGCCTTCTGATTTAAAAAGTATCTATTACTATATTTAGTAGGATTCCTTGTGTATATTACTACTTACACAGCAAAAATAACAATGGTCAGCACAATATTTATGCTGACATTAATTTTTATCCCAACAAAATAGCAAACATCTCACTATCACTTAGTGATCATACTTTTAAACAAACAAATGAGTTTATTCTTAGGGAAAAAAAATGATCCTTTACACTTTTGGGATGTAAACAAAGACTTAGATATGAATGAGGTGTAGCAGACACCAGATGATCCTGTGAAAAGGGGAAAAGGCTTGTACCAGATGCATAGTGGCACCTATAGCCTCCTGGTACAATGCCAGATGCATCTCTTGAGGCTGTTTGAATCTTTCAAGCCATAATTGCCAGAGGGTGGAAGCACAATGCCATAAGCTTGAGTATGTGTGTGTATGACCAGACCTCATTTATTTACTGTGCTTGTACCTGCCTAGAGAAAAAGAGAAAAAAAAAAAAGTGGGTATTTCTAATTTTTTGCATCATCCATGACAGAAACTCAAACCCCACAGAGCTGATGAAACCCACTAGTGTTGCTCCGAGAGCAACAAGAAAAGTGTGTACGGGGATTTCAGTTGGAACTTCTCAAAATCTCCCATGTATGAAAAGACAAGTGTCACAAGCAGTGTATGTTTTGATTAATAAATGATCTCTGAACTTCTTCTTTCGCTCACGGGATGCATAAAAATAACATATCCACCCACAGCTTTAACTTCAAATATTAGGTTGCAACATCCAAAAGCAGTAAGGAAAACTGTCACAGATGTTTCCAGAGGGGATAAGAAAAATTGCTCAGTATCTTAGCAGAAACACATGCACTCCACATCTGCTCTGCTTCTGACTAAGGACTCCTCTGTCTTCTCATGCTGCACCCCAAAGAATGATTCTCATGTGAAAAAAATCCTGTAGGGTTCAACTTCTCCTTAGCAAGTGTCTGTAATATATGCACAGGCAAAATCTGCAAGTGCTTGCTTTTGCAGTAAAGTCGTGCTACACTGTTAGCATGTGCTTACTGTCAATGTTTGATGCATACACTTTAACTGCTTCTTTTGCCTTTCATCAAAATAGTTGTTTCCAGCAAAACAGTACTCGCAAGAAGTGTTGTTCACAAGTACTTGCTTTGGTAGCTCTTGCAGAGCAGTAATGCAAATGTTCCTGCATTCAAGCAGTGGCAATGTTCCCAAGCATTTGAAAAGTGGACTTTTAGTGAAGTATGTCAGCTGTGGTTATCTGTAATAGCCTTCTGTAATTACAGAATCACAGAGTGGTAGGGGTTGGAAGGGTCCTCGGGAGATCAGCTAGTCCAACCCCACTCCCAAAGCAGGATCACCTAGAGCAGGTAGCATAGGAATGTGTCCAGGGGGGTCTTGAAAATCTCCAGAGAATGAGAATCCACTACCTCTCTGGGCAGCCTGTTCCAGGGCTCTGTCACTCTCACAGGAAAGAATTTTTTCTTCATGTTCAGATGAAACTTCCCATGTTCCAGTTTGTGCCAGTTGCACTTTGTCACTTTATCACTGGAAACTGCTGAAAAGAGACTGACTGCATGTCTTCTCTTCTCCAGGCTAAACTGCCCCAGGTCTCTCAGCCTTTCATCGTAAGAGAGATGTTCCAGTCTCTTCATGACCATTGTAGCCCTCTGCTGTACTCTCTTCTGTAGTCCCCTGTCTCTTTTGAACTGGGGAGCCCAGAACTGGACACACTACTTCAGATTTTGTGTCAGTAGGGCAGAATAGAGTGGGAGGAGAACTTACCTCCACCTGATGGCCACTGTCTTCTTAATGCACCCTGGGATACCATTGGCCTTCCTGGCCACAAGAGCACACTACTGGCTCATGGTGAATTTGTTGTCCCCCAGGACTTTCAGGTCCTTCTCTGCAAGGCTGCTTTCCAGCAGGTATAATCTGTACTGGTGCACGGGGTTGTTCCTCCCCAGGTGTAGGACTCTACAGTTGCCTTTGTTGAAGTTCATTAGTTTGCCCTCCCCCCAACTCTTCAGGCTGTCCAGGCCAGCACAGCCTTCTGGTGTATCAGCTGCTACTCTCAGTTTTGTATCATCAGCAAACTTGCTGAGGGTACACTCTATTCCTTCATCCAGATTAATGATAAATATGTTGAACAAGACTGGACCCAGAACTGATCCCTGGGGAACACCACCAGCTACAGGCCTCTAACTACACTGCACCACTGGTGACAACCCTCTGAGCTCTCTCATTCAGCCAGTTCTCAGTCCACCACCAATTAAAGCAGATTGTCAGGTCATGAGTGTTTTTTAAGTTCAAAGGCTTGACAGTGGTGTCAGAGAGACTGGTAAAAAAAATTAGGAATTACAGTACTCCTCATGATGACAGAAGATTTTTCCAGCCCTGTCTAAAAAACAGTGATGGCATTTCTCTGCTTTTCTCGGGTCTTCTAGACAAATGATGCCATCCACAATGAAGGCAGAAGGTCTCTGAAGATGGCCCAGCAAATGCCCTGGGGAATTTTGTGACCCAGCAGGTCTTGTCCATTATTCACCTGTGGCACGTCCCCCTCTCCTTCTGTACTGCTTACTTGGTCCCCTTCCTGCGTTTCACTCTTTGATGATGAAGGTCAGCAAAACATTTCCAAAACTAATGGAAGAGGAGCAGACTGTTCAAAAGAGACCCGCCAAGCACACTTAAAATGATTCTGTTCCAAAATGGGGTTTGCTACAGGGTAGGAAATTTCTGCTTCAGGCAGGTCTGAGATTCCTCCAGTCATACCTGTTTTCTTTTTTTTCACTGTTTATCCAGTTCCTTATGTGGTTTCACTTCCCGTTGTTATGCATTGACAATGCCCATCCCGGAACAGCCCCTCTTGCCAAGGCTGTTGTAATCAGGCAATTACCATCTCAAAAACTCCCTGGCAGTCCCCTCTTGAGGGCAAAGACATGGCAGTGTTTCATTTTCAGCTAGTGACTCTGGCTTGCTCACCTTACCCTGATTCCCTGAGCCTTGGGAGATTCCTGCTGGTGTCACACTCCATCCTAGGAAGTCCTCTGGGCTTATTCAGATGTTCTTACTGTTATGAGTTGGGGACTAAGGGAATAAGGTTGTGGATTTAAGTAGCATCCCATAAGCTAGCTTCAATGCAATATATCATATGTGAACCAAAATCTTCTGTCACAGTGCCAGACACTTAGTTTGTTCATGGTGACCCTCCAGGACATGTTAAATCAAGCACATTTCAGGAAGGCCACCATGACCTGGCAGTGGCCTACAAGTCTGTGCTGGTGCAGCAGGAGCCGTGGGCTCACGCCTGCCCACTAGAGAAGTGAAACCCTTCTCCGTTGATGCGTTTTTGTCCAAGATGCAGGAAGGGAAGCTTGTGGGAATGTGAGTAGCAGTAGAAAACCATATTTTTAAAAAAGTAGTGCTCTGCTAAAGGATGAATCATAGCCACAAGGCTGGTGATTTTGGGAAATATTTCACCCACTTGGATAAAAACCCAAACAAAACAACAAAAGAAAACAAGTTGAACTCTGTGATTAGGTTTACATAAAAAAAAAAAAAAAAACAAAAAAAAAACAACCCAACCAAAACCGAAAAGGGGATCCCTCAGAAAGGCACTTCCATATTTTCCTGTGATCTGTAACCAGTGCTTACGCTCAGAATAAGTCAGGGCTGAGTATCTTCAGGAACACCTTCCTCTTCATATCTGAAATATTGAGTCAGTATCTCTGAATTTCTTTTTTGCTCTAGGATATTTCCCAAGAGAGAGAATTTTTGTTCCGGGCTTGGTTTTGCTTGTATTTCCCCCCCACTGCCTTCCCCCTATTGCTTAAGTCATCTTTCCCTTACATGCCTGGGGCATATGTTTTTTCCATGCAGAGCATTCCTGGCATGTTGGTATGTGTGTGGGCATATATGTCTGTGTCTTTGTCAGCAGAAGATACTAGGGGTCATATAGCAGTAGCAAGGTCCCAAACACTGATATTTTCCACATGGAATGTGATCTTTGGACCACAGCAGAGTCACTGAGTCAGGAGCCAACAGGGTGTCCTCAGGGTCTGTTGAATGTCTCAGCTTTCTCACTGGCAAAACCCAAGAGTCTCCCTCAAATGTTGTTAGTCTTACTCCTTTTAAGTTAATATATTTGTCTGTATTTTAGCTTGTACTTGCTAGCTGATGATTTCATATGAGGTGACAAATATTGCCACCTTGACTCATGTTTTGCTTTAACCCTTTTATTGAAGCTAATTGATGCTGACCTGAACAAGATATTCATGTGGCAAAGTTCATGACCTGTGCCATATTTCAGCCTTTCTGTTTGCAACTCTTTCCTGATCCCAGCTAACTACTGCCATTTTTGCTGTAGCTTCTAAATAAGCTTCCAGATACTCTGGCCATGCTTATGTCTTTCTGCCTTTTGAATACCTTGAATTTTTTTAAGACTGAAGGCAGAGTAAGAAAAAAAGTGCCTGTTTTCCATACTTAGGAGGTGAGAGAAGCAGGGAAAGGAAGTAGAGGAGCAAAGGGTTCATAGTTGTGGCAGGCCAGCTGTCAACACAGCACATGGCCAGGGAAACTTGGAGGAAGTCACGGGTTACGTGTCAGTTTTTGGATCTTGCTGTTGTTGACTTAAAGGGGAAGAAAATTAAAGAACTGTTGAATGCTGGCTTCCCATCAGAAGTAATACCAGAGAAGGAGGGAGACCCAGAGAGGAAGCTGAGCCACCTTTCCTGCAGCAATGTAGCAATGACCAGTGGTCAGGAAAGGTTTTTTTCAGGGAAAATGACTTGGTCCTCAGATGGCAGCCCATGCACAATTACAAAGTCTTACCGTAAACCTTGAGACACATCCTGCCAGTGACAGCCCCTGAAGGAAACGTGTTGAATATGCACTTGTAGCATCCTTCGTCTTGGAGGGTGACTCCATGAAGGGAAATGGCCGAGGCGTGTAACTCACTGTGGGCAAAGCTCATGTGGCCAGTGTAGCCTTTTGCTATCTTTTGGCCATTTATCATACTGTAAGTTGCTATGTTGTCTTCATCCCCATCTGTCTCCTTCTGCCAGGTCACCTGGAGCACATCTTCTTTTGTGACCATACGGCATGAAAAAGTAACATTTCCTCCTGCCTGGACTGACTGGACCTTTCTGTGCATCACCTGCACATCACCTGGGGGAGAAGCAAGTGCCACACTCAGCATTTCTCACCACCCTTCTGCAATCCACCCTCAGTAGAGGCCCCCCCCAGCCCTTCATTCTCACTCCTGAGTAGAGAGGGTTTGGAGGGTCTCTCTGCCCCTCTGTCCAGGTAAAAAAAAATGAAAACACAGCTCAAAAGAACAGCCTTGAGAGTTTCACTGGACCTGACACCTCTCACACAAAGCATCTTCTCAGCCTGATACCTGTGCTGCAAAGAATGCCAGCAAGAAAAGCAGGAGCGACTGATTTCTGTCTGCTAAGACTGCTATCCCACGGGCATCCATGGAGAGGTTCCCTAAACATTCAGCCACACTAACAACAAAACAGCTGTCGCTGCATTACTGCTCCCTGAGCCCTCCTGTGGCACACAGAGAGGAAAATCAGTAAAACTGCTAAAAATTATTATGTGTATCACTATGCATCATGAATCCATACTTGTCAGAGACTGATGAGAACAGAAAACCAGAAGGAAAAAGCAAGGTAGGGAGGACCAGAGGCAAACTGCACCTGCCCTTCTATCTTAGGCTTGAGGCTGTGCAGCTAGAAAGTGGTTGAGACCCTGCTGAAGGCTGGCCCGTGGAAAAAAAGCTTTCATAGCATAAACACCATGGCATTAAAGGTCTTTGAGGAAAAAAATAATAATAATTTCCTCTTCCAATTCACAGACACGTAGAAAAACTATTCAGGGGATAAGCAAGCAAAATGGATGCTCCCAGGTTTGACAGCTCAGCTCTACAGTCCTCTTAGGATACTAGTTTTTAAAGTTTTCTTGTGCACATCAGCACGGGAAGGGACATACCAGGAGGGACAGTTACAGCACTGGGAAATATATAATTCAATTTATAAGAATTTATATCTTTGCACAGTTTAAAGAGGAGTGAGGTTGTCTGCAGTGCCCAGAGTTACCTAACCTAACTGACAAAACTCACTTAGGTCTTTCCCCCTCTACAGCTGTGGCCATGGCCAGGCATATCTCCATCTGAGATGCAGAAGCCAGCTGTGAAGCTGTGACAGTCATTTTGCTTTTCAGAGTTCAGTAGTGCCACAGGCAGAATACAAACGATGATCATGGAAACTAGTTTGAAACAAATTCAGGCTTTTCTACATGATTTTTAATTACAAAAACAAATGTAACATGATTTCAGTGGCCTGAGCAGATACCTACAAGCACCATGTCCATCACTACAAAAAAAGTCCCTCTTGGATAAAACAAATCAGCACCATATTCTAACCCAAATCCCAGCCATAACCAGAGATGAAATCAAACTTGAGTCATATGGGTCCTTGGGAGCATTTGGACATTTGCCTGGATTATGATTTGCAAACTGCAATAAATTTGTACATCTGCCCGCAGCTTATAAATACTCAGGGGGTAAATTAAGGAGAGGATGCCGTCAACGCACCTCGCAGTGACATGTCTGAAGCCCCACCTGAGCGGTGCGGTACCACAAGTGCCATGTCACCCCTGGGGTTGCCCTGGGGGGGATGCCAGGTGGGGACTGCAACAGCCAGCAGCAGGCTGGCAGGGCCACCGAGGTCCCTAACGTCGTAACAATAATGATACAAACAGACAGACAGACAAAGGAGTTACCTGATGCAATGGTCCAGATGCTGGAGAGGAGCAGAGAAGTGACCAGCATCTTAGCTGTGTGCTCAGCAAGACGAGCAAGCAACTGATCCATTGAGCACAGCTTCCCCTTTTTTATACACTTTGCTTTTACTCTAGGGACATTCCCCCTCCCTGCACATACGGTAAGAGGCAACTCGTAAAAACCTCCTGCAGTCAGCTGAAAAACAAAAATTTCAGGGGACATAACAACAAATGGTGGAGGCAGAAACTGACAATTTCCCAGACAGGCTGCATGATGGACAGGGTTAAAGAGTTACAAGGCTGGGTTTTTCATAAGCACGTTTCTGTAAGGTTAGGTTTTTGCAAGTGACTAAATACAAGCCCAGATTTCTAACCTGGCTGAGCACCCAATGTCTGTGAGGGGCAGGAGGAAAGACCACCCTGGCCCTGACATGACCTCAGGTCAATAGTCGTGCTGTAATCAGTAATACAAATGACCTCATCATGTAACTCACAGGACTCAGTCAGGTGTCTGCACCCTACATGTGAATCAGTGGAGACCCAGGAACTGCTGGTGCTGCTGTAGTGCAACTCTTCCAGGTAAGGAGACTAGACTAAGCCAAGCACTCAACCCAGGGCCTCAGTCAGACATTGCCTTGGGGAAGAAACAAAGCCTTGGTCTCCCATCTCCTCCATTGAGGTTGCCCCCATGTCCACGCTCCTTCCCCAGCCCTGTCTCTCAGAAAGAGTTGCTGCCATCCCACAGGCACAACCTTCTCTGCCCTCACCTGAGATGACATAAGAATACCTCACGCAGCTGATTTGAGTAAATGGTTTTGTGCCTTTTGGTTTTGTCATTTTAAAACCCATGTGTCTCTTCTACCAGTTGTCATCCTGCTGCTGAAACCAACAAAAACATCAGCCCACAGGTCACTCATGAACTTCACAGTGGGGTAAGCAGCCAGTGAAACTTCATTTGCTAGTCAAACATTTACTTGTAGACTGTATTTGAAGTTTCTGGTTTCTGATTAGATGGCTTTCATTTTTGCAAGTTCTTCTGACTCCAAATGACTGTGATTGCATTAAAACAGTTTTCTTTTAGTCAAATTGCCACATAGATTAACCTTGAATCATGAAAATAGCTAGTCAAATTGCCACATAGATTAACCTTGAATCATGAAAATAGCTTGAGGGAAACCAACAGGCCCAAATCATAATGTGACAAAAAAAATTTCTCGAGACAGGCTCACACACCATTCCTTATCGCCTTCCAAATAGTAATTAATTATCTGAAAATAGAAACAGCTCAAGTGTCAGTATACCTCTAAAGAAACATTTTGGATGTGCTTTAAGTAGGCTCAATAATTAATTCCTGCCACTCTGGAAACTGCGATTGCTTCATACTAGTGTCTTCTTCCTTTGAGGTATCACATCTCATTTTCCTTTCCCTGAGTTATTTTCATAGTTGCATTTTCGTGCAAGATTTCTAGAAGGGCATTCTGGCCTGACCAAAATGTGAAATCAATGAAAAATTGTTCTTGGGGGGTTTGCCAGAATATTTTACAGCTATTAAGCAATGCAAATAGCTCCAACAGGTTGTGAAACAATGCCTTGGACCAAATCAGAGACAGTTAAAACTGCCAGCATTGAAATGGAGAGTCACAAGCCAATATTTAGTTTCTGATTATCAGCCTCTCAGAACTTCCAAACCAGAAAAATATATTGAAGGTTAACTGGACCTGTGTCCTTTTGCATCAAAGCCTCCTAGCAGAGGAGGACCTAGTCCTACACCGGGATGCAAAGATTCATTCTAGACTTTCCTGGTCTTCTCACCTTAGCTCTGTTACAATTTTGAAACAAAATTTTAAAGGAAGAACTTTCCACCAGCTTGCAGACACTTTTACTGAAGTCTTCATAGCTGAACTTTCCCACTTAGTGATCACAAAAGGAACTGCTCTTGAGTTGATAAAGAACTACAAGCCCAGTTGATGCATTTTTTTCTATTCATAGGAAATGCTCGTCAGCTTTAACCATTTTATTTTCTACTAGAAACACTGTCATGTTCCAAAAGCCTTTCCAAACAATCCTGACAACCTAGGTGCTGCTACAGCAAGCAACTTTCAATAAAGACCTATCTGTCAATCTTAGCAACAGCCAGGTGAAGATAGAGATGGCTATTGCAGCTGCAAAACTGTGCTGACTTTAAATTGGCTACAGAATCCCCTACTTGGTGCTAAAGAGCTGTGTATGCTGGTTGCTCCTTCTGGGCTCTGCCTCTCCCCTGACAGATCCTGATACTGCAAGGACACTGGGCATGTGGGCACTCTCCTCCCAGCCCATATATATGTGTGTCTGCATCTGCATCTTACAGCTGCAGCATCTCTTTCTGACCACCCCTTCCTCCAAAGACCAGCCAACATCAGAAATCGATTAATTTCTTTAAAGATAAGGGAGGCAGGAATGTGAGGCCCACTTATTAACCCCACCACTTATTACAGTTTTGTGCATATAATCCAAAGTCCATTTATTCAGACATTTCCTGATTTATTTGTCTTTGAATAGACTTCTAGTGGATTACAGATTTGCTCCTTGCTTGTCAGTCAAATCCCATGCTGTCCTGCTTCAATTACACTGCAGCTTCATTTCTGAGAACTACTCATAACACCTGAGCTTCAGGAACTTTCCAAAGCACAGCAAAAGCTTGGGAATAAATAAATTAGGCAGAAGATAGTTCTGCAACCACTGCTTGAAAAACCCAGTGATTCACTTTCATCTCTTCCTTTCTGCTGCATTAGGATGGTCTCTCTAGTTTCTGATAAATCAGAAAAAAGGACATACATATGTCTTGTCTGGATTTAGTGAGATGCAATACACTGGGGTAAGGACAGTAGCTGCATCTACTGCCTGTGTTGCTGTATCAGGGTGGGCAGGATCCGCAGTCAGCAGCTGAGGGATGCTGCAGGACCGGGATGTTTATTCAAGCAGGGTTACAGACAGTGTGTCACATTAGTGCACAACTTTTAGATCAGATGGCACAAAGGTAGTGCGTGCACATACACAATTGGTTATCCTTGGTCACGTTTGACTTGGAGATATTTGATCTGTGATCTCTTAACAAATGTGTCTCCCTCCCTCTGCTACCACACTGCCATTGGCTACAGTAAATGTCTGCAAATGACAGCTTCTGGACCTGAAGTCTGGCGTGGGACTGCCTACCAAAAGCAAAAGAGAAACAAAGGAGGGAAGCTGCTTAACCAAGATCTAGCTCATGGTGGAGTAACATGTATCTGCAAAACTACATGTTACCAGTGAAACTGTCTGGTTAACTGCCCATCATTTCTCACTTCTGTGCTTTCATGAAATTGCTGCAGACACCTGAAGTCTTACAGAGTTTTTTTTTCCTTTTTCCAGCAATGTACCACAATTGCAATGTGTGCATTAAAACATACTTATGCACTTAATTACCAGCCTTGTAAATTGTATTTCTATTTCTCTTTTTTTCTCAGGAAGAAGACAAAAAAGAAGAGAAGGAAGCAAAACCATATTGCATTGAAAAGCTTCTGTAACAAAGGCTGTACTTCAAGGGGGTTTGAAGGTTTTGTTTTTAGCATTCAGTTTGTGACACCATTTCTCAGAAAAGAAAGGTGCCCAGGCATGTGGTTTCCTCTTCCTGAGAGCACACGAAGGTGTTATTTCAGTCCAGGCATCCTAGAAGGAGTCCCTGCTGCAATAGCCTTTTCATGGAAGCCACCGGCACCAGCAACACCCTTGTCAGCCCCAGCACTGCAGGAAGTCACATCACTCATCCATTCCTCCCCCTCCCCCTCTTCCTCTCCCACCCCCACTCATCAGTGTTTGTCTGAAGTAGAGGCTTTGGGTTGTTTTTTGAGGTTTTTTTAGGTGCACAATATCTGGGTGCTCCATACGCTTACGGTCTGAGAGATAATGAGACTCTTTGGTTACTGAGTTTTGCTCTTTAACAGAGTCAGTACAGAAAACTATTCAGACAGCAGGGAAATCAACCCAAAACTGGCTACCCAAGTGTGAAGAGATCCAGTGGAAGGATGGGAAACTGCCTACCAAAAATAAGGTAGGTTTAATACCATTTTATATTCAATAAACAAGAATGCTAAGAGAATGATTTAATAAAAAATGAAACAAATGCAATGAATCAGCCTGAAAAGACTATGTAAGGTACCAGAGGAACCATTTGATTAACCAAAGGTAGTTTAGCAAACAAATTAAGATGAAGAATATAGTTCATAGTAAGTCAAAGAGTATTGCCTCAGGATGATTTTTAGGGAAGTGACTTCATCTGTAGGCCCCCTGCACTGAGAGGCTGCTGAAGGGAGAAAGGGTGCTATAGGTAAGGTATAGGTGACAGAACCAACTGCTCAGAGAGGTTGTGGAGTCTCCATCTCTGGAGGCTTTCAAAACCCACCTGCATGTGTTCCTATGCAACCCACTCTAGGTGAACCTGCTTTGGCAGAGGTGTTGGACTAGATGATCTCCAGAGACCCCTTCCAACCCCTACCATTCTGTGACTGTGACTCTGTGAATACAAAGAACAGAGAGTACTTATCATCTGCTCCAGGTTTCTAAGCAGGAAAACTACAGTTAGAAGTTCACCTTGTCCACTTTTATATTTTGTACCACGTCTCATAAAGACAAGCTTTGATATACACTACACAGAAATAAATCATACGATATATTTAAATGCTGTACATAAGATATATAAGAATACTATAGTTATGTACAACAGTGGTTAGGAATAGATTGTATCCTAAGGATCTGTGAAGACAGAGAAGGATGCTTGTCAGGAGCCATCTAGGATAAGGAGGTTGCCTTTGGCACTGTCTATGGCAGAGATGCTCAGCCCAGGCTCCCCAAGCACTGTTGGGAACTGGCCACACTGTGCCTCTGCTCTGGGCAAAAGGCCTCCATGCTGCCCACCCTGGGGTGAGTTTCCAGTAGGATTCACCACTGTTCAGTACAGCACTCTTCAATTTGACCTATAGAAATGGGGGCAAATTATAAAAGAAATTTCCCTTTTACCTGGATTTATATTAGAAATTTTCTTGTTACCCGGATATAATAAAACACTTGGATATTTCTGAGTTAATTTCAGCCAACCAGAACACACATAAATATTTTGGCACTTGAAGGAAGACATTACAAATCAGAGAAATAAATAAAAATAGAGAAATAAAGAGAAAAGCAGAGAAATTAAGTCATAATAGTAATGACACCCCCCCACACCCCCCCCTCCAGCCCCAACAAAACTCTGTGGCTCAGGCAATGACTTCTTTCACTAAGGTGAACAGAAAGAGGTTTGCTCTGGTAAAGCTGCAACTCATATATTATCTTACAGCAACCTGGAATTTTCAAGGAGGGTGCCTAACCCCATGTGCCAAAATCTTATGAATGTGAATGTGAGAGGCAGATCCCCAGACACAAGCAGGTAAGAGCCAACACCACAGCTGGCAGTGCTATGTGGGGTGTTGGGGGCTGGGAGACCCTACCACAGTGCTACAGCTACTTGTGTCTCTCTCGCCCTCCAACTTTGCTTTGTTGTGGCATGCAGCAGCGTTTTGCCTGGCCTGGCTAGCCATAGGCATAGGAAAAGACACCTGGAAAAGGCAAAACCTCTGCAGAGTAGCAGGTGCTGACAGCTCTTCCACCCAGGTAGCCAGGCCCTTTGGCCATTGCTTTGCCAAGTATTCATGTCACAGACTTGCTTCTGCTAAATACCGTCCTAGCTCTAGGTCTGTGCATTCATACTTCCAAGGGGCAGTCATCAGGGCTCTCTGGTAACAACTCTCCTAGATGAAACAACTGAAAAACCACTGTGTGGACAGATTATTTCCTTGAAAGCCCACAGAGAGGAAAATTCCCTCTCTTTCCTATTACCATCTTGGTAGATCAAAGAAAAAGTTGTGCAGCTTCCGAGTACTGTACCCTGACTGCTTACTTGTTCTTAAGAAGCTCAGATGAGGCACTAGGTTGCCAAAATTAAATATTCTGCTTGTTTCTGAAGAGATTGTGACCCTCACCTCCCTGCTGTTCTGTAGCAAGATACACAAGGCATGACCACTTTATCTGGCCTTGAGAAAGAGCAAAAGCCCAGAGCATGAAGTCCTGCTCTCAGAAGCAGTTTGAATCAAGGCCAGAAAAATCCATGTGAAGCTGCTGCATCCTAACCTGTGGCAGCAAGGAGCAGTGATGAGCTTATGTGCCTACAGGGTCTCAGTCCCAGGCCCTTAGCTCTCCAAGCTTGCTGAGCCCCTGTTGCTTTAATTGCTTGCATCACACTTATAGACAGGATTTCTGCTGCTTTTTAAAACATTCCTGACTGCTTTTTAGGAACAGAAACACTGCGAGCAAGGTTTTAATAAAGCATATTTTTCCTGCTAGCTGTGGATGGGTCTGTGAAACTACTATCTCCCTGTCAGAGGAGGAGGGGAGGAAGGTCCAGTGCCATAAAAGATGACACTGGCATGGTGCTGTGTTGCAGCCTGTGCTCCTGCGCCTCCACACCCTGTTTGTCTCATTTTCAAAACCTCTCCTCTAACAAACCACTGCCAGGAGAAGTAACACAGGGAGAACATTAACTAGCTGCCCTTACAGGACAGAGGGCAACTGCAACCCATCTCCCATCAATTAGCAGTGATTGCTCGCCATGAATTTTTTGTTAGGATGTCACTCCTCAGTCATAGCCGCCTGACTGCTGGTAAAACTGTTTCTTTCTGAAAAATCATAGACCATGCAGAAGTTCATAAGGATGGAGAAATGACGAGGGTTTGTTGTTTTTTTTGAAGAGAAACTGTCATTCCTGTACAGTGACTCAGCATCCTTGCAAAGCTTTGGTGCTGGTGTCAGCTAGGAAGGGCTCCTCTGCTCCACAGCACAGAGCAGGCTCACAGACAAGCTAAAAGAAAAGCTCGCGTTATGACATACAAGTTTATACATTTCTCATAGTGGTCAGCTCATGCACACCAATCTGATCATGCATTCTTGAAGGTGCTTAATATTGCTGGAGGATCAAATCCATAGCAATCACACTAAGGTTCCACAAAGCTCCCCTGTTTCTTGTCTTAGACACTAGGAACATACCTACATCCAAAAATCCTCCCCAAAGCATTTTGTTCTGCACTGACAGCTTATATTGTTATAAACCTAAATTCCTACGGATTGAGACTCATGCAGTCGTACCATCCAGCTGTCAGCATCTGTCCTGAGTAGCTTTAACCAGATCTGGAAAAAAATCAAAGTAGATGGACACCTGCAGATGGGGGAGCATCTATGAGGCTTGGGAAAATTGGCAGACGGAGGAAATAATTCTAAATTATTGTTCTAGTGAGACTGGCAGGCAAAGTTCATCAGCTTGAGGTGAATCAGCCCATGTGTAGGAGGGGATCAGCTGTGGCTTATGGGGTCTCAGGGAGGTGGGCCTAGGGACAATTACAGGGGTACCAGGAATTACAATGTACTAAGGCTCTGGGGCACTGGGCTTTGTATGTCAAGCAGCCAGAAATGATAATACTTTTTTGCTTGGTCAGAAGGATTTTTTTGAGGGTTTGGCAGTTTTGGGTAAGAGGTAGTGGGTTTAAGGAGCCAGGTAGGAACTGACTGCTTCTGGGGTTCCAGCTATTTCTGGACTGATAACCTCTTGCCAAGGGAGACCAAGTTAGATAGATACAACAGCTGCAGTGGCTCCCTACTGAAGTCCTCCTTCCTAAAGACTGGTGCTGTCATGTCCCACAGCAGATCAGAGGAGCATCACATTTCTGAAAACAGGCAAGGCTGGTGTCACCCCTTATCAAAAGTGGATCGGTGGATGTGTCTGTCACCTTGCCAACAATGTCCCACTACCTCCACCCAGGAAGTCCTTCTCTGGGGACAGAAATTGCATCTACTGTCTTGTCTCTTGGTCCTTTGTCAGATGGGTCTGAAGTAAAATCGCACTGAAGGCAACAGTAGTTTAAGGGGTGCAAAGCAGACCTAACACAAACTCAGGCTCTTAACAGCAGGTGGCTTAATACAGAGGCTGCTGGGAGAAAATGTCACAACTGGGAGCTGAATGATTTCATACCCCACCATTTATCTATAGACACCACTGCCTCCTCTGTGTTTAATTTCTTGATGCTCTTTTATTCTTCCTATATATCTCCAAGTCTGCCACTTCACTCCTTCTGTTTGGAGAGCTTACTTTTTAGTGGCACTTCTGTAGCTGGTTTGACCACTTCCCAAGCATGACAGTCTCTGGAGCCTGTACAACAGCTCATAGAGCTCTCTGCAAACAGGAAAGTGAAACTATAGAAACAAAGAAAATGAATTCTGCCTTTGTTTTTATTTGAATAATGGAGTCACATTTCTCCTCTTTTGAGACTGCTGGCCACAAATGTTTCCGAGCATTTTCACTAATAAAGCTATGCTTATAATTGCCTCCAAAAAAACCCAACAAAAGCCAGCCACCCCAAAAAAACCTCCAGCCACAGGCAAGTCAGTTTCTACTAATCGAACTGCTGGAGACCTGCCTTAAAGGAGACAGCAAGTCTCTAGCATGAATGCAGATGCTGAGAAATGTTTTCGATTCTCAGATCATGAGGCATATTTTCCCACAGTATTACATATTATTGACTAAGTAAGAAAAAAATATCTAAGGGTTGTGCAGCATTTTACAGATCTAATATGCTACAAGAACATGTGCTATTTATCTTTTGACAGTCCAGGGGAAGAGCTATCCATGTCCAACAGCCTTTCCGTCCAAGCATGGGACTAAGCAATTAGAAGCCAACTTAATATGAGCAAGAAAAAGTGGAATAAATAAATGATCAGAAAACAAAAATACTTACATCAAACTCATGATAATCTGACAGTTATGCTGTACTCCTGATGTGGATTTCATGCATTATAAATATACATAAGATATACATACATATTTTATATTAAATGTATCTCATAGGATTTCTAGGACCACATCATATGAAATATTCACAGTGGCATGTCCAACTGCGATAGAAGAGTTTATGCTCATCATAGGAAAAATGCTACATGCAGTTCAAAGAAAACCATGTAGACCACCTGAAATGAGATAGGATTAGCTCTATCTTTATATCCAGCTGTAAGAAAAGTGACCTACATTCTTTCAATAAACAGGCAGTCTGGAAGTTCACTTTCTGGTACTCTGGCAAGAACACCAGAGACATATGCAGAAAAAAATATTCCATGCAAATTGTCAAACTTAGGTGGTATATAAAAGAAGTAAGACCTAAAGAGCACACATTTAGCAAGGAAAGTATCAACAGCAACAAAGAGTTGGTGATGTTATTTAATCACCTCCCATGCTGAGAGAGAAAAATCGTATGCAAATATGCAGTTAGAAACTGACTCATAATGCACCTCCACCAGCAAGCTGGGAGCATTGCCTAACTTCATACGACTTGACAGTTTTACAGTCTCTTAGTATGTTTTTATTATGTGTGTAAATCTAACATATACATATCAGTACCACATTGTGATTTTTTTGTAAGTTACTCTACAGGCTTTTTATAAGCACAAAATTGTAACCTATAAGTAATAGTGCATTGTCCAGAGAGCTTAGCTCTTATTACCAAAAACCTTGGTTTACAGCAACCTGCCTGCCTGGGGCTGCCTCCTGAGGAGGACAGGGAAAGGCTGGGAGGGCAGAAGCAGAGAAGCTGCATAAAGCGACTTGTCCAAAAAGTTAGTGGAGGGCATCTCCCTACATGCCCACGGCTTCCCAGAGACTGGCAAGGGGATCAAGGACTAACCAACGCCAGACCTAATCTGCCCACCCTTATTTCCATACCCTAGGTGGAAAGTGCGCATTCCCATCAGGAGAAAAAGATACTCCCACAAGGAAAGTAAGTAAAGAGGCTGTTCAAGCACCCTGGGGATGGTGTGGCATGGTGTGGGTGAAGGTGCGGGGGACCCCTCTATCAGCACCCAACATTGCTGCAAAGGCAGCCATTGAGTATGGGCACAGCTGTGGGCAGCAGCCATAGCAAGGCATTTTCTATCCCAGGCAGGGAATACCTCCTTACATCCAGTGTGAGGGGGGTACCTGCTCTCTTGCTGCCACATTGCACTGAATTATTTAAGGCTTCTTTGGTTTTGTTTTTTGGGGTTTTTTTTGTTTTTGTTTTTGTTTTTTTCCTGAAGGTGGCAGCCATCTCCACCAGCCTCCTAAACCATTCATGCCTCAGCTGCTGCCTCACAGTTACCTCCCATGATGGCGAACTCAGCCTTCGTACCTCATAGCTGGGTCTACAGGCTTGCAAGCATCCAAAACTCAGAGAGGGAACACCCACTCCGTGGAGCACCTCTGCTCTGCCTCTGCTTCAACCCCTGTAAATAAGGTGGAGGGCGTCAGAAGGAAGGGGGCTGCCAGAACAGCACAACGCACCCAATGTTGGGTCACACAGCAACCCCTTCCCCATATACAAGTGCAGTTTAGGACTTTTTCTAAACAGTATGAGGTTTTCTCCTAGTAAAAGAGTTTCAGCATAGTAAATATTAAATAGGGAAGACTCATATAGTAGTTAGGATCACATGTTAATCTAGTGAAAAGATAGATCTTGAAAAGTCATCAGCTTTATTTAGTCATCATAGGTTCAACCCTTCTCCACAGCTAAAGCCACACTAGCTCATGTTTTTGCACAGCCTGAGCTCAGTTTGCAGCCAAGTAAATCAGGTGCTGCAGAAACTCCTTGTGCCCTGTCACTGTACCGAAGAATGACTATCACATGTGTTTTCTTCCTCCTTCCTCAGCACAGACCACCTACAGCTATCCGCCAAGTACTGCCAAGGTAATGACCAAAAGTGAATGGTTTTGCTGCTGTCTGGGGCAACTGAGTCCAAAAACATCCATGTGTCTGAAAAACAAGGTGTCCATAACATCCCTGCAGGAGAGACAAAAGCCCATAGTAAGGGTATTTGCTTGGGATGCTGAAAAACATCAGTTTAAACCTACATATGCAATAAATGTATGCACATAAACTATAAAAATTATACACATCTCCACTTGCAGGCAGCCAGTGGCCAAACAAACTGCAGCATTCACTCATCATTTCAAAGGCTGAGTGTCATGCTGCCTGGCCCAAATCACACAATTCAGAAGGTCAAGCTATGGCCCACCAGTTTTAGTAATAAAAGAAGTATTCAGCTGAAAAACAAAGGAAGATTTTATACTTGGAGGTTTAAAAGGTTTTAGTTAATCTTTCCATTCTAAAAAAATAGCAGATGACTCAACAAATAGCTAACTCTGTTGGAACAGAATCAGGTTTCCCTTTCCAATGTCCCACTGCCTCTAGAGGGAAGAACAAGAAGAAAAAAATCCAAACCCAAACCATGCCCTGCCAGGTTGAACATTTAGTTTCTTATAAACCAGAATGGATCAAATGGTTGCATTGCAGAGGGGAGGACACAGAGGAAAGACTGGCATGATAAACACCTTGCCTAGTCCATTTAACTTCCTTGTTTTGGGGTTAGAGGCAGGAGCTCTGGCATTACAGCCCAAGGTAATTTAATTAAAATATAACTCAGTACGTGCCCTGCTCCTCTGTTCAAACTTATCTTTCTGGAGGCAGGGGTGGGGGAACAGCTACTTTCAGATGATGTATTTGATGGCCTTGTGTACTTGTTTGTCTGAGATAATAAGCTGGGCTCCAAGAAGCAGCAGCTGAGTATCTGTGGTTTGCTACCTCTGCTTTGTAAATAGTTCCTTTCAGAAGAAGGTAATTAAAGTTGTCTCTTGAGTCACCAATAACAAATGATCACCAGAAGCACTGTGTACCACAGAACAAAGCACTGCCATTCAGCAGCGCAACCTTGTTGTCTGGGCTTTTTTATAAAGATGACATCAGTAAAACAAAAATTGGTGCCCAGCAGATATGTGGGTGTTTCACAGAAAATTTTGAAGAAAGTGAAGAAAGATGACAGAAAAGGGTGTGATTAAATGAGATCATAGTTTGTACATATGAGCGTGGGGTGGACTGTGGGGGAAGAGTAGTGGGTGGAACTGTAATGGGGAACCTGCCAAGTAGCTGTCTAGTTTTGAGAGGTTTTGGTGTCCCAAGTGAAAAAACCCAGAATGTGGTCTGAAGACAATCCTGTGAGGGTTGTTGGTGCAGTAGGAGACACACACTTTCTGAGTATTAAACTTGGCCTTGTGAATAATGAAGGACTCAAATGAAATCTCAAGAGTCTTCAAGATCTCTCCTCCTGCACTGTCAGCATGTGGGACAAATCACTCCCCTTCTGCACGTCATTCTTCTCACTGATAAGGTCGATGATAGCAGCCTTCAAAAACTAGTAGACTGGAAAGATTCTGGAAAATGTGGTTATGAGTAAGTCTTATGTAGACCTGTGCGTTAGAAAGGACAAGAGGTGCTTCAGACTTCACTCAGTGAATTTGGAGCCAGTCACTCATGAAAATGAAAAGCCTATTGTGTACTGCATGCCCAATAGGGGAGGACTGAGTCATGCCCCTTGCAGATAGGTAGAGAATTCCTTTTCTTAAGCAGGTCCACCCTGATTGCTCTGCTCCATAAAACTTCTAGAATTCCTAAATCTCAACATTTTATAAAGCCTTAAATCAAAACCTAGGAATTATTTTCAGTGAGGTGTCCTCAAGGTCAGGAGACCTTTCATACCAAGCAGAATCTGAACAGACAAGATGATTTTGTATAACCTGAGAAAATCTGACACAGATTCTGCAGGAATTATGTTCTAACAACTCTTTCTCACTTTTAAATTTGAATAATAACAGTGAATCCTTTGGGTTTATTAACCTGTGGAGAAGAGACCTCTATTCCACTTAAAGTATGAAAGGTAGCTACAGATGTTGGCATGAAATCAGCAACACCCACTTAAAATACTACTACTACCGCAAACAATAGAGGATACCACTAAAAAGACTGTCCTTACTGGCATTATTACCCAATGGGTTCCAACTAAGATCATCAGGGCAAACAAATGTTTAACTTCTGGCTTCAAGTACTTAATCACTTCACACAATCCCTTTAGATTTAATGAGTCATCCTGCTAGCTATTCAGATGCACAACGACCCACAACTCTAGCTAACATCTTCAAGAGGCAAAAGGAGGAACAAATCTAAAGAGCTGGGCAGGTATTTACCCACACGATCTTACCTTCTCCTTCAATAAATGCTCTTCTTTCTTCTCTCTCTGTTTTCAAGGAGAGTATTAGATTAGGGCTGCCAGGGAAGGGGTTAGCCATTGCTGCATCTCCTGTGAGGCCAGGGCCCCTTCCAGGACACTATCTCCTACGCAGACACATGAACACACACACCCATGAACACACACACCTGGGGTCTTAGTTCACTCCCAGACCCTGCAAGCTCTCTGGCAGCTGGTTGTGACTGGACTTTCCAATTACTCCCCTGCAAATCATCCTGACCCCTCCCTCTTGTTCCTCCCATACTAAGTCTTGTGCAAACCTCAGATGCTCTCCTGTCACATACATCAATAGTATGTCCCATGCCTTTAGTAACTCTCCCTCCACCCCCATCTGCTCCCTTTCACTCTTGGGTGGATGTCACCCCAGGGCTCACCAGGATGATGTCTCTCCTGGGACAGCCCTGGGGAGGACCAGGGGCAGGGGATGGTTTGGGCTCCCTGCCTGCAATTGTGCTGCTGTCCTTATATGTGTGTGTGTGGTTTTGTGGTAATGAACTTTTTATCATGTAACCTACCACTAAGCAGTGCCTACATCAGGACAAGAGCCAGGCCTCCACCTCCACAGTCCACCCACAACTGGTGTGCACATGTTGGGTGCTCCTGGTGTCCAGCCACAGCCTGTACAATAGAGTACTGTGGATTTACAAACCCTTCTCAGTACTATGTACATTGGTCAACACCACTGCATGAGCTCACAGGCTACAGTTTGTGTTGCAAACTTCGTCGTCAGGCTATAACCACGTCGAAGATTACCTTCTCTCTCTCTCCTCTGTCCTCAGGAATATTTTGCCAGAAACGATTCTATGAATTCCAGCGAACTCTGGTACTCTGCTGTCAGCCATAGTGTAAACTGTGAAGCCTCTGTGACTAACAGCAATAATCACACAGAATATGCAATTGTCAATGTGCCCAAGAGGAAGGAATATGCTGTCAGTGCTGAAGAGCACAATGAATATGATTATGTCCTGGTAACTTAGAAAGGGACACTGGAATGTTTAAAGTAACAATATGCAGGATTGCTAACCATCCTACCTCTGCTCTCAGGTCTTCAAAAACCATCTCTCTTGTTATAAAACTTACTCATTAGGGTACATCTGCCAATCATTTCCAGTGCAACAAATCTGTCTACAAAAAGGTGACCAGAGAAAAAGACATGACATGACAATTAAAACAGAAGAAATCAGTAGCAACTTCCATTGCAAGACAATGTTTCTATATAGAAAATCAGGTGCATTGTTACCAGAAGGAGCTGAGGCTCACGTTTTCCTGGACTTTTACAGTACTTTCTTTTAAAAAGGAGTCTTACAGAACTACTGATAGAAATCTCAAAAATGCAATAACAACATCCCTTGTTGTTGGATTTTTTTGTTTGTTTGGGGCAACGTGGTGCTTTGTTTCTTAAATGAAAGCATAGATCCTGCATTAGGTACACTTACTCTTTCCCAAAGCTTCTCCAGCCTGCTTCATATATACCATTATACAATGTACAGTTTTGATAAATAATTAACTTCTCAAATTGCTTCTCCCTTTTTAATGTAATATTGCTTGTCTTAGAGTGAAATCTTAATGAATTTGGAATTAAATAAACAAAAGCAACAAACTTCATGCAAAACAAAAATTCCATCCACTTAGAAGACTATGAAAAAGAATGTTGCAAAGGTGGTAACTACACACCTCTCAGTAGACGATTCCTAGGTGTTGCCTCCGTGACACAATGCTTCCAGCTCACTCATGCTGGAGTCTCAGGTTTGGCACTCTGCAATGCCAGGATATAACCTCTTCATAGCCCATCACCCCTCAGCAAGCAGCATTTCTGGACACTCACACAGGACTGAAAACTGTTATTCAGCTGCTCACCAGAGCTCGTCAAATGATACACACCAGGGTTTGTGCTCAAGCATGTTTTTATGCTCAGTCCATTTTTGTAATTGAACAATTTGGAAGAAAATGTTGAACAGTTGAATCAGTTCCTGATTTTAAATCTTCCTTCACAGAATCATAGCATGCCTTGGGTTAGAAGGGACCGCTAAGGGCCATCTAGTCCTACCTCCCTGCAGTGAGCAGGGACATCCTCAAGTAGATCAGGTTGCCCAGAGCCTCATCAAGCCTGACTCTGAATATCTCCAGGGATGGAGACTTTATCACTTCCCTGGGAAACCTGTTCCAGTGTTTTACCACCCTCACGGTAAAGAACTTCTTCCTAATGTCCAATCTAAACCTACCCTTCTCTAGTTTAAAACCACTGCCCCTTGTCCTGTCACTACAAGCCCTTGTAAACAGTACCTCTCCAGCTTTCTTGCACACCCCCTTTAAGTACTAGAAGGCTGCTATAAGGTCTCCCCAGAGCCTTTGCTTCTCCAGGCTGAACAACCCTAACTCCTTCAGCATATCCTCACCGGAGAGGTGCTCCAGCCCAGGATGCAATTGGCCTTTTGGGGTGCAGGTGCACATTGCTGTCTCATGTCCAGCTTCTCATTCACCAGAACCCCCAAGTCCTTTTCCACAGGACTGCTTTCTATCACCTCATCCCTCAGCCTGTATTGATAATGAGGATTGTTATGACCCAGGTGCAGGACCCTGCACTTGGTCTTCTTGATCCTCATGAGGTTCACCTGAGGCCACTTCTCCAGGTCCCTCTGGATGACATCCTGTCCCTCTGGTGTATTGACTGCACCACTCAACTCCGTGTTATCTGCAAACTTGCTCTACCCCGCTGTCTATATCATTGATGAAAATATTAAACAGTACTGGTCCCCTGAGGGACATCACTTGTCACCGATCTCTATCTAGACATTGAGCCATTGACCACTATCCTCTGGATGTGGCCATCCAGCCAGTTCCTTATCTACTGAACAGTCCACCCATCAAATCCATATTTCGACAGCTTGGCGAGAAGGATGCTGTGGGTGACTGTGTCAAAGACCTTGCAGAAGTACAAACAGATCACATCCATATGTCTTCCTTGTCCACTGATGCAGTCACTCTGTTGTAGAAAGCCATTGGGTTTGTCAGGCAGGATTTGCCCTTAGTGAAGCCATGCTGGCTGTCCTTGATCACCTCCATGTCCTCCACGTACCTTACCAGACCTTCTAGGAGAATCTGCTCCGTGATCTTCCCAGGAACAGAGGTGAAGCTATCAGGTTGGTAGTTCCCCGGGGTCCTCCTTTCCACCCTCTTTAAAAATGGGTGTAATGTGTCCCTTCTTCTAGTCACCAGGGACTTTACCTGTCTGCCAGGACTTTTCAAATATAATGGAGAGTGGCTTGGTAACTACATCAGCTAATTCCCCCAGGACTCTGTGATGCATCTCATCTGGTCCCATAGACTTGAGCAACTTCAGGTTCCACAGGTGGTTATGGACCTGATCTTCACTTACAGTGGGAGAGAATTTGTCCATCTGGTTCCCCCCTTGTGGCCTTTTAACTTGAGAGGTGTGGAAAAAGAGATTGCTAGCAAAGACAGAGTAAAAAAAGTTGTTGAGAACCTCAGTCTTCTCCTCATCTGTTGTTACCAGCTTCATGTGGGATTGCTGGCTGCAGCTGTGGCTTTATGCTGTACTGCCTTTGAGATTCCACCTGCAGTCTGGGTGCTGGTGTCAGTCCCATGGGTGAACAGCTGCACACAGCAGTGGACAGACACACTGCTAGCAAGAGGCAGGCAGCACTCTGCAGGTATCACTGTAGAAACAAGCAGCTGAATCTGCCTAGAATTTGTACTGGCTGCTGTGGCTACACAGATGACTGTCTGTCATGGGATTTTAAAGGGCTGGTTGTACACTCCACAAGCTGAATTACCAGAACTAATTTTTATCTTCCTTTTTAACAGTGTTCCATTCCTCTCAGTCATTCAAATATTACCCACTCTCTTATATTAAAATTAACATTAGACATTCACACAAAATATCTAACTTGTTGAAATAATGTGTCTTCACACTGCTCTGTCCCTAATGGATGAGGTCATATGTGATTCACTTGGTTATTTTCTTTTACATGATCTATATACTGCAAAGATATAAACCCAGAAACCACTTTTTGTCATTTTTTGAGATTTCCTTCAATCAGAGTTCAAAGCTTGCCTGGAGGTAGGCTGAAGTTGGACATTTTGTGTTGAATATCACTACATCATGCTACAACTCCACCTCATTCTTTCCTGTGAATTGCTGCGGTAAAGGTACTGGGGTAGACAAGGATAGCTGGAAAAAAACCCAAAAATGAATGCTTGGCTCCTTTCTTCTCTTGGCTCTTAATGAATGTAGGGGTATCATCAGAAAGAAGCATAATCTCATGATTTTTCAGTTCTTAGTGAAATAATCAAGATGAAGTGTCCAAGGGCAGGTTCAGTCTTCTTAGCAAGAGCAATAAGATAAAATACCATTTCAAAGGCAAATGATTTCTTTGCTGCTATTCTCATCACTTGCTGCTTTTGGGACAAACCATACAAACCATGAATTTTAGCCCTTCCCAATGTAAGAATCAGAAGGAACATCTCATCTAGTTGTATGATGCATAGAAAATTACATCAAGAGAAATTATGGTTCTTACAGCCCATGCTACATCTTACAAACCAAGATGAGGTCAGATTTACCAGTGCTATTCAATATATTCATCAATAACCTGGATGAAGGAACAAAGTGCACTATCAGCAAGTTCGCTGATGACACAAAACTGGCAGGAGTGACTGACACACCAGAAGGCTGTGCTGCCATTCAGCAAGCCCTAGACAAGCTGGAGAGTTGGGCAGGGAGAAATCAAACTAAATACAAGGGCAAGCATAGAATCTCATAGTACAGGTTGGGGACTGACTTGTTCAAGAGTAGCATGGGGGAAAGCGACCTGGGGGTCCTGGTGGACAGCAGGATGACCATGAGCCAGCAATGTGCCCTTGTGGCCAGGAAGGCCAATGGCAT
>JANHGN010025641.1:67359-106408 GCA_024605025.1 Megaceryle maxima | reverse complement strand
GTATAGCTTCTGATCAAACATGAGGAACCGGGTCTCGGTGCAATTGTGTGGACCACTGCAATGCTGAGTCTAAGCCCAGTTTTCAAAGCTGGCTGCTGTTTGATGCTGAGACAGGGCCAATATCCCATGGACTCTTGCCCCCACCCATGTCCAACTCTTCTTGCCCTCCCTGTGTACCCCACCACTGCAACTTGCTACCCCAAGCTCCACAGAGACAAAACTTCATGAGGCCCACATCAAATTGCCTATGGTTAAGACAGACCAAAGAATAAAAAACCTCCACAGTATTTTTACAATTATTGCTGTTCATGGGCCCATATTGTCAAACACAGTCTTAGTGACAAATTCTCTCTCTGCAATAGTTGCAAGTTGCTACTTTTGTTACATGTAAGTTCTATTATGCGCTAATCACCAGATTAAAGGAGCCGTGACCATGAAAATAGGCACATTTTTGTAAACCTATGGTCATTTGCTGGTTGATGGTCTGTGACACCCGAGTACTCATACTGTCACTTATGACCTGCCACCCAAGCAAACATTCAGAATTCAGAGACTGCAGCTAAGGGGACATTTTTAAACTTTTTATAGACCTACTAGGTAAACCACAGATACTTTTTCCTTACTACTATCAATATTTAATTGTTAGATTTTAAAATTAAGCCACATTTGCAAGTAGTATAACCAGGAAATTAACATACTATTTTCTTTTATGGCTCCCCAGCCAGTTACATAGCAGACAGATCCATAAACAAATACTCTAGAGCTGCTGGGTAAACAAATGGGCTGTACCAGCTCACTGAAGAATACAGGTGTCATCATTTCCAACAAGGCGATGTCATAGTCTGAGATAGATTGGTCATACCATGGGTGGACAATAATCCTTTTGATTGATCTCATAGCTATATGATTGCTCTTTTCATTAACAGTATGTAAGCCCATGTATGCTCTCCATCCTGAAGGAACAGAGTATCTGTAAAGAGAATGTTTTTAGAATGTCCCATTGGAAAGAAAAATGAAGTGAACTGACACTGTATTAACCTACCTTTCAGTATTTGATAAGATTCATCAAAACCCAAGTGAACAGAGTAGAGCACCACTTAGGAAGACAGATGCAGTATAATCTCTGCCTCCTAAAACAATAAATAATATTTTTCCTTACTATTTTAAAAATAATACTTTGCTGGAGCTATAAGTCCAATTGCTTGCAATGCACCATGCTTCAGAAGTCAGAAAAGCATATTATTAAACTCTACGTAGCGGGTGTGCCTTTTCAATTTGCACTACCTAAACTGAACATTGGCTAGTTTTATCCTCCACTTATGAATAAATAGTCCTTTTCTTGGGAGGAAAGGCCATAACTCCTAATCATAAAATCCCTGCTTTCTAAAATAAAAATAAATTAAAAAAAAAAGGTGTTTACCCTATACCTAACAAAATAGTGTATTTTATCATGCAGGATTTACTGGAAATAGAGGCAAAATATTTACCACACATACTTAGGACTTTTGATGCCAGCAGACTACAATATTGAGGGTTCAGGTAGTGATAGCATGGCACAGAGTTTTACACCCTCAATCAACTTATCTAGTCAAGAAATAGATACTGGAGTCTTTTGAAACCAAAACTGTAAGGTTATTAATACTCTATAACAGTATAACTTATTCTTACCTCACAGAATCAGAATCCAGGAAACAATGGGCAGCAGATATGAGCCACCTATTGGAAATAACAGAAGCACCACATACATGGCCGTGTGCTCCCATCTGTAAACTTGCTTGCCAAGGCCACTTTCCAGATCTTGCATCTTCACCTCCAACAATTCTGGGTTTTCTAAGCTGGTGTCTTCCACAAGCTAACAGAAATAATTGAATAAAATAGTAATAAAAACCACAAAGCACTTTCACTTTGTTATGCTTCATACATAAACTTTCATCCATAGACCTCAAAGTTGTTGAAAAAAAATTTTTCTTAATGTGCAACTGGTAAAAAGTTAAGGGTACTTCACTATTTTCCCTCAATGGGCAGGTCAGGAATAAACCAATCATTGCCTAAGCTTTCTAAAGAAGGTGGTAACTCAAAAATACATTTAAGTGTAATTATAAGCTGGTTTCACTTGAATAAAATTTCCTATCTTTTCCCTTCTTACATACACAACTCCTTGACTGCATTTTACTCAGCTCAGACAAGCACCAAGATCTACCACCTTATCCTGGAAGTGTGTATTGCTTGAAATAAGCCATCATAGACAGAATGGATCAGTAGATTTAAAATGAAACAGTGCAATATTCAAGACTGACATTTTCATACGGAAGTTACCAGGAGATTAATTTTTAAATAATTCATCTCTGATTTAGTCAATTCTTAACCCAATAATGCTTGACCATAGCACAAATTCCCGTCTCAATTTCCTAAGTCTGAGGGAATTAATTCTAATTAGCTCCAAGACTAATTTTTAAATAAATGTTACCACACCACAGTTCATTTCATCAGATCCATCTGCACAGTCTTTTTTCCCATCACATTCGGGATTTGGTTTCAGCAAGCATTTTCCACTGAGGCATTTGTAGGCATAAGGGGGGCAACTTTTGTAGGCTGAAATGAGAGAAGATAGTGTCACATGTTTGGAGACATAGTTTGAAATGATTAAAAGAGCTTGCATGTCCAACCTGTTTGGTGAAAGTTGGTCAAATCTATACATTATAGACTGCTCAAAGTCATAGCCTGTACTGCTATAAACTGGTCCCTGTATGGAGAGTGGACAGGGGAAATGTTTCACTCTGAGTAACTACCACATTAATTTCAGTCTTCATTGTCCATGAGGAAGAAGACAGAAGAGCTTCCATTTGTCCTCACTCCTATTTTACTTAACTCTAAACTGAGCAAGATAGACTTCTCAGACTTGTTGTTTTACATTCACTAGTGCTATTGGCATTACAAATTATAAATCTTCACAGAAGATATCATCTGGTAGACAACCTTTTTGGTTTCCTAAGTGAAAGTTGAGAAAATTTTGGAAAAACTTTATACCTCCCTCTAAAAATTTTTTGGCTAAACTATCACAGTTCACTATGTAGAAATCCCAATAGTTCTCAGCAATAGGCTTCCATTACTATCATTCTTATCAGTTGTTTACATTGACCCCTAAACAGTGGAAGGTATATATTTTTTTTTTCTTTGACAATCAAGGACATATTCCTGGCTACCTCAAGGACTTAAGCTTCAAAACAAGGTAAAAATTATAGAGGTAAAATGCATCAAGTCATTAGGAAGATAGTAGTAGTACCAGCAATGCCCATAACCATGGTGGATCTACAATAAAGAGACCACTCATGTGGCAAAGAGCAAAAGTCACAAAGCTATTATGTCTCTCTCCCTTATATTATTTGGTACTGATCTGGCAGCAGTTGGGGAAAAAAAGTTATTTAACAGGATCAGCAGCAAGCTGTTGTTAGTCATCACCAGTATTGTGGTGATTTTGGTTTAATAATTTCTTGTCTAGACTCTCACTAGAACCAGTTATGCTCTGCATTTTTTTGTTTTGGGTTTGGTTTTGTTTGTTTGTTTGTTTTTGTTTTTTGTTTTGTTATTATGAAACTTGTAGTTTTCACTAAGAAAAAACAAATATATAGAAATACTATATTTATCCATTAAAATGATCATACTCCCGCTTCTGCCTTCCACCATCTTTTGGAAAATAGCTAAAAATACATACTTACAGCAATTGTTTTCATCACTGTCCTCCCCACAGCTGTCATCGTCTTTACAAGATTTATACTGTTGTTGACATTTCCTATCACCACAGTTCAACTGTTCTGGAATACAGCCTGAAGAAGAAAGGTCTGTAAATGTTTATAGTCCAAATAGCTGTCTATCAGCCACATGCTACACTCCCTACCAGGGATCATGTTGATGGGACTGAGCCACCTCTTCCAGACCTTAGTCTGCCTTGGTTTTGATAGCCTCCAGTGACAGAGAGACCTGTTGCATTACTGAATTTGTGCTGTTCTCTCTGACTTTTTAATCTCTGACAAGATTACTTTCTTGTCACCCTTTATGGCACCTCTTCATCATTTCCTATTTTTTTAGATGTGCAATGCCCAATTTGGATACAGTACTCTAGCTGAAGCCTTCCCACTAGTGACTGCAAAGATCCTTTCAAACTCCTGTCTTACATCCTAGCGTGACACTTTAAAAAGAAAAGCAATAAAACCCCAAACAAACACAAAACACACAGAGAAAATTTGATGACTTTGTAGCTTTCAAGTCAGCTTTTGAATCACTATCACCCCCTCCCCCACACCAGTTTTTCAACAGAAAAGCAACTTAGGCAATCCACATGTGTATCTGATTGACTAAGTTCAGATCTTGTCTCTATTGAATGGGATATAATTTGCTCCATGTGCATTCTCCAGCTTGTCAGCATCATTTATAAATACATCCCTCTTTCCGTTTTGTGGCACTTTTCCTATTTCATAAGCATCTTCTCTAATCCATCATTTAGATCAGTAACAAAAATTACGAGACATCCCATAACAGACACTTACAGAATGACAACAAAAATGTTCTTCCATTTTGGTGATGAGTCCCTGGAAAGCATTCTCTGGAAACATTTTTCTACATTTTTTTCTCAACATGTTTCTCTCACTTACTGTAAGTTTGGGACACAGGACAGTGTCAAAATACAACTTTTCCTCTATCCTCTCACAGCAGAGCTAAAGCAAAATTTAAAACCTCATGCTGTTTTTTAATACATTTTTCGCTGTTCATAAATACTTTTTTTTTAAAGCATAACTTGTAAAGATTGGTGTAAAATTCCCTTCTCATTTTTTTTCTGTTCTCCCACTCTATAAAGAGAGTCCTCTTCTCCAGACTTTAGATCTTCAGCCACATCCTTCATGGGATCCTAAAGATAGCTGCCAATATTTTAGGGTTAATTATAGCCAGTATCTAAAGTTCCTGGAATTAACTGTTTACAGAAGAACACAAACAAAAAATCATTTCCCTACCACTAATTCATTGTTATTATCTGAGCAGCCTTCCCAGCCTTCAGACTGAATGTTTGAAGGCATGTTCTATCTGCACATCTAAGCTAGAGAAATAAAGAATTAATGGCACTAGACATACTTTTAAAGTCTACATACATTAACAGAGAACTATACTATGAAGAAATTTTAAAATGGCTATTAAAAAACAATGCTAGCATCATTTATAAAATAAAAGGAATATTAAAAAGGGAAATGGTATATTACTTGGCATATCTACGAAAGGTTTATATCAAGTAGTCTGAATTAAATATTCGCCTAAGTGGACTTAGAAAATCAAATTCACATTCACTGCCTCACTCTAAGGGTTGGAAATGATTCAGCACAGATAGACAATTACTACCAATAGTGAACACCTCTTCAATTTAAGGTAAAGTATTTTACACAATAGCATCTGAGGAGAGGGAAAAAAAAAACCACAAACCAAAAAAAGACAAACTCAGAACTAGATATTCTCTTTACTATTAGAAATACCAATTTTCTGACATTAAAATATTGTAGAAATTCATCTCTGTGTTACTACAGTCCAACTTCCTACTGATGTGCTTTACCAAACACTTTTGAAATTTAGTAATTTCATTATGAAACAGCCTTTCACCAAGAATATCTTTCACTTAAACTAAAAACTAGTATCATTGCTAAGGTGTTTCCTTGCAATAAACAAAATTGTTTGTTTTCCTCCACTTTTCCAGACATTTTAGGGGAGGCAGGGGGGAAGGCCCAGGTCAATTCAACATCAACTTTTATCCCTCTAGAACGACAGGCAAATTAACAGCTAAAACAGATTGAAGGACCAAACACCTCTGTACCACATTTATTTAATCAGTTTCATTCTGGTGCCATCACTGCCTTGCATGTGATGTCAGTAGGAGGAAAGCACACACTACGCAGCCAGCACTAGCTCAAAGCAGGAGTGTCTCCATGATCTCTTCCCTTCAGCTGAAGATTTCCAGCTGAGGGATGGCTTCTCTTCTTCCCCCCCCTTTTTTTTTCTTCCCCTCTCCCTCTTACTATTGCTACAGGTAAGGCTGCTGTGGAGGACTGCTGCTTTCAATACATTCTGCTCTCAGATAACCCTTCACGAATGACAGTACTGTATTGACTTGATACTGACACTACTGTATTAACTTGATATTGACACATCACAGCTAACCTACCCCTCCTGGTGAGTCATAATACAGATCCTTATGACTGTGATTAAGGACTGTTTCCATGACTTTGAGCCATCTGCTTGCTGGCTCAGTGCTAGAAATGGAGCAGAGCACACACAAAGTAAAGACCTGTATATGCAATAGAGACTTAAGATTTTCTATGTTAAAAAAAAGTACTTTTAGGATGTGACTTGTCTCTGAACCATTTATGAAGCAGTAACCAGAGTAACCACAGGACATAGCAGAACTTGTAACTTTATTTGGTAGGAAATACTAGTAGAAGAAGATGATGTCTCTGAAAATATCTAAGTTCTATAGAACAAATGACCACAAAATCTACCACTTATTTCTAATGAAAGGCATGAAGCAAGAATCTGTACCATAGATCTTAATACATAAACACTTCTAAGTGTACAGCAACAAACAGAACCACACTCAGTCAAGCAAGCTCAGGATATGCAGAGGTTTCACAAATTGAATGTGTTTCTTCAAATCACAGAGAATGTTAGCTACTTAGACATTAAATTGGTTAAAGGAAAGAGAAGGCATGTACAAAGCATATTTTGCAGATGATTTTTTTCTAAGAAACATCACAAGTAAATATGCGTATTGGTTCAATTAAGTACATAACATTTTAAACATTTGTTTCTTGCAGTTAGGTTAAGAAAAAAAGAGAAAAAAAAAACAAAAAAGAGGTCAATTTGTATGTGGTTGGTCTTTCAAGCATGGTTTCTTGATAGCTTTTTCTTAAAACTCTAAGTATGTGCTTATTCACTTACGGTTTGTGTGTCTGAAGGCTTTGTATTCAATATAAAATCCCCTGTGGGTGACCAGTTCATCGGAATGGAAGTTGATGGTTACAGAATAGCCATACTCTCTCAGTATGTTTTCTGAAAGAGCTTTACAGTATCTAGCAAGGCAAAAGTGAGAATAATTGATTTCTAACCAAACTGACCATTACCATCCAGCTATGTCTCTTTTTACTGAAAGGTACAAATGCCTAAAAACTTTAGAACAGTATAATAAAAATCAGCTATTTTTTAGTGTTGAAGCAGCCCAATAGCAGTATTAGAAAGCCTATTTACTAGTGCCTTCCACTCCACAACTTCTGTGCACCAGCAGACTTTGAAACAAAATACAGCAAGATGATCAATGTCAGAATCTACCTTGTAAATACAAACTGCTTCTAAGCATACTTGATTTCAGATTTGCAAACTCAAAGGCTACGTATCCAAGAATGGAATCATACAGGCTAATCCAACAGCTTCAATGCACTCCTTCCAAGAGAAAAACTACTCTGAATACTCTTTTTTTGGGTTTAGTTTAGGGTTGGAGGCTTTTTTTAGGGGGTGGGGGGTATTTCTTTGTTTCCTTTAAGCAATCACATCACAACTTCTCTTATTTACAGGAAAAAAAAATACAATCTCGGAAGAGTAAGTAGTATAGAAACTGAAACTTCAGGTGACGCAGGCTCTTCAGCCATGTCAGGACCTTTGCCAGGAATTTACAGTTCAACTGGCAGCTGCATAAAATCCAGTAGTTATCAATGTCATTGCTCATAAGGGGAACAGCAAAGTAAGTAGATGCGTAACAGAAATGCCTGTGTACAAAAAGCAGGATGCTTAAATTCACGTAATGACAAATGTTCAGTACTAGTGCAGGACTGAGAACATTATTCTGCTGAAATTCAATGGGAACATGTCAACTTTTGTTGAAATGCATCTTTCTGCATTGAAGTGGTGAGACTTTTTTCTTCAGTACATTCTGCAAAACATCAAAATGTAAATGAATATGTCAGAAAATAGTGTATGTACTCACCTGACCCCATCAATTTCTAACCAGTCTTTATCACATTTACTGGACCCTGGAGACTTCTCTTGAATTTGTATTATGACGATTTTTAATAAGAGCTTGTAGTCAGGCAATGGTGCCTAAAAATCCAAGGATAAATATCCTGACACACACATATTCACAAAATGAAAAGGCTTTTGCTTCTAGGATGGTAAATCCTGTTTTATTTATCAGATTGAAAATACTGGATTTTTTTATAATGCAAATCAGCACCTTTTTGAAGAACGACAACAACAACAAAGTGCTATTTTAAACATGTATAGAAATCTTTTTAGACCCAACTTGAGACAGACTGTGCTAGATAAAGGAGTGTAAGTCTTCCTGCAGCCAGCACAGAATACTGTATCTCAGGTTCATGCTATATTTGTGCTGCTACATGTTGCAGTAGGTCAAATAAGAGATTTCATAGAATCATAGAATGTCAGGGGTTGGAAGGGACCTCTGGAGGTCCTTCCAGCTCCTGCCAGTGCAGGAACACCTAGGGCAGACCACACATGAACAGATCCAGGTGGGTACTAAAAGTCTCTAAGAGAAGGAGACTCCACAACCTCCCTGGGCAGCCTGTTCCAGTGCTCTGTCACTCTCACAGTAAAAAAGTTTTTCCTCATCTTGAGGTACCATTGTTGTATTTGAAGAAGCCCTTCTTGTTCTCCTTTACTTCCTTTGCCAGGAGTTAATTCCAAGAAGGCCTTGGCATTCCTTGTTGCATCCCTACATACCCTGACACCATTCCTATAATTCTCCCAAGAGACCAATCTCTTTTTCCCACATGCTGTGAACTTCATTCTTCCACTTGGGTTTTTCTTGCAGCTCCTTACTCATCCATGCTGGTCTCCTGCCTCCTCTACTAGATTTTTTTACCCAAAGGAAAGCGCCAGTCTTGAGCTTGGTTGAAGTGATGTTTGAATACCAACCAGCTCTCTTGGGCCCCCTTACCTTCCAGAGTCTTAGCCCAAGGGATTCCTCCAAGTAGGTCTTTGAAGTAGACAAAGTTAGCCTTCCAGAAGTCCAGGGTTGCAATCTTACTTATTGCCTTGCTTCTTTTCAGATATCTGTGGCAGCTGGTCACTCAACTCCATTAGCTATTACCCCTCTGGTTTAGAAAGTCTTTTGCTTTCCTTTTCTCTATATAGATAAGAGTTTTGTGCAGCAAGCTGCCAATAATTTTCATTAAGTAGGTGAAGGTAGAGGCTGTTACCAACTCATAGACGTGAATATCATAATTTTCAAGGGAAAGTTAAAAAAGTAGTTAAATGCTTAATGGAACAACAGATGAACACACCAGGAAGTTGATAGAAAACCTGAGCAAATTCTAAACCCTGTCAAAAGGTTTGCTGGAAATCCAGAGCTGAATTTCTGAGACAGAGATGGTCCTGTTTTTGCAGACTTCAGGGAACTACAGTGTAGTATCCATCATATGAGGCATGATTTACATGATTGTTTTTTCTTTCTGACACAGGAGCAAAGCCCTGACTATTTCTCTTGCTGATTGGTAAGATGTGTTGTCATCTTACCCATGACTTTGTCTCTGTCATGAATAATACCCAAACTTTTGGAAGCTGGCAATATGCCTGTCCTATAGCTGGTACTTCTACATAGGACAGGAAGGAAATGTATGCATAAAAAGAAGTCAGTTGCAGTGGTTTTAGTATGTTTTCCCTCCATTTCACCCACACCGAAAGCCACTTCTCCCATTTATGTCTATATCACATAAAGCAAAGCCAGAACTACTCAGAAGAGTTCCCAGCACTTACTCTGATAATCCAGCTGCAGTCAATGTTTGGTGGGTAGTAACTTGGGTAATAAGGAGACCTCAGTGTCCCGTTCCAGGCAATATAATGACCACCACACACTGGGAGAGAAATACATTAGCAAGAAACAGTTACCTCAACTGGGCTAAAGGGCAGAGCTTACTTCACTTGCTACTCCCCTTCTCTACATGCAGAGTCAGAAGAATGGGTTGCAACAGTACTAAACTTTGCCTGTATTAACAGAAAGTCACGTAATTTTCACTTCCACATCACACTGAATTTTTCTTATATTTGGATCAAATTACATCATTTAATGTAAACCAGGAAGCTTGTGTGTCAGTTTTCAGTCTGAAAATTCATGCTACATTTGAATAATATCTCTGAGGTTTTATTTTCTACCAATAACACTTCTATATATCCAGACTTTAGCGAATTTTGTATCCTTCAGGTAACATAGTAAATGCAAACATGAATATAACAGAAATTAAGACAATTTTAAAAATAGCAATTTTTTGCGGCAAAACCTGTTCTATACATCATTTGGAGTGTCTATCTTTGGAACAATGAAGCAAGTCTATTTTGTAATATGCATGGGATGAGTATTTGCCTAAACAGCATCCACAGAGATATACACTGAAATGTGTAATTTTTGTGAAAAATTTATTCTCTCTGATTTGTTCCACAAATTAAAAAAATAGCTACTTGCTTAACTGTCAGAATGATTTCTCTTAGAACTTACCAAATAACTGTGGATGAACTTTCACTAGTATATCTCCTGTAAAATACTACATTTTATCGTTATTCAAAGTATTTCACTAATCACACAGCTCCTGCAAAATTCATGGTACTCTGTAAATTTGACATACACTTCTTAGGCCCTGAATACGTTTTTCTTATACAGTTAACTACAATGAGCAGTGCTTTCACAACATGATCAAAGACATATTATAAGTGCTTGCTCTTGTTTTCCATTTTCATAAAACATGCATCTCTCAAGCTGGAGATAGACTGACAAAACTGGTAAAAGTGCTGCCCTGGCACTGGGGCTGTCTAGCTTTGCCTAGACATAGAGTGCCCGTAGTGCCATCTGTCTGGCTCCTCTGCTGCCATTACTCTACACAGGTGACACTGAGTGACGTGTGGGAAATATAGCTCGGGTAGTAATCAGGAAGACAAAAAAATTCTCCCAGACCAAAGTATATTTATTCTTAGTTCAGTTCTCAGACATTATTTTTAAGTGGGTCAGAATGACAATTCCTTGACTTATACGCCAACATTTCCCCCCCCAGATACATTCAGGCAATATCAACTAGAGACAGTAACAGGAGTAAGTGTGCCTACATCAGATGCTTATTTCTATTAATGACTTACTGATTTTAGGAACAGCTTGGAAGTGAGCTTTTAATATGTTGCTTTCTCCTCTTTGGTCCATTGAGAAAGTAAGTAACATTACATTACTTGACGAAGTTAAACGTACAACAGAAGGAGTCCAGGCCCCAGATCCACACCATCTGAAATGTTACAAAAACTGCATTAGAAAAAAACCAAAACCAAACCATTTCCCACTTTTCAGTCATCTTTGCTGAGAAACTGGGCAAAAGTAGCACGGATCCGGTCATCTGTGTTTCAAAAGTATTTCCCTGGCTACAACTTCCCTTCTATTCTTCCACTCAGTTAATATTACACAAGACACTAGAGTTTCCCAGCAATGAGGCTTAGTCATTCAATGTGAATATCACAGATGTTCTTGTCTAACAGGTAATCTGGAGTTGTCAGACCTGTGGAAGCATCAGAAAAGCAGTGCCAGATTATGTTACTTCAGTAGTGATAGTGGCACTGAGTAGCAGGTAGCACAGAAAAGGCAACAAGTGCCAGTGCAGCAATGTTGAGCAGCATCTATGCAACAAGTAACAAACTCAAGTATTTCTAATCTATTATCATTCACCTTGGTTTCATGTCAGAAGAGCTGTCACACAAGATGTGACACAACTTTTCTTCTTATTGTTCTTATTTTGTTTAAATAATAATGAACTAATTTCTATCCTGAAGCTTGAAAACTTACTACCACTTATAAATTGAGAAGCTATTTTTTGCACCTGTAAATTCACTCATATTTATTCCCTTTTGAAATCCACACTGTATTTTGTATGTCTTTTCATGAATTTACAAATTTTTGTGTGAAAAAAAAAAATCTAAGTTTTTTCCTATGCATAGCAAAGGAAAACAATTAAGATTAGACCTCACAATAAGAGCGTATTTCTTCTGTCACAGCCCTGCATCAAGTTCTTTGATGTCATTGAGAACCAGAGTGGCAGCATTAAAATACAATTTTTGAACCTTAAATTTAAAGTAGTCATATTCTACTTTAGCAGGCTATTCCCTGATCTCATTTCATGAGAGACACTAGACAATGGATCTGTGACTTTCCTCTTTTTTTGCAGACATTATTAAATCCTTTTAATCATAATAATTGCCAAATCCTTTATAAAAATCAACAATTTGAGTCCCCTCCACACTGCCATGTGGAAATCTTCCATCATCTCAATCTTCTACCCAGTGGACAGCCTGGTTTATCTTCTAGCTATGCCTTTTGTCACAGTATCATCAGAATAGTGAGGCAAGCATGTATCAGAAGAGCTGTCCACATGAGACATCTGCTTTTACCATACCTCTCACAATCTCAGTTCACTCTTTGTCACTGAGCAGCTGTATTATTGCAGTTTACAGAAATTGCTGAGAATCATTTTAGTCACTATGTGGAATCCTACACCTGAACATCAGTGAATAATGGCTGTGAATAACACAGTAATTCCTGGCTGTCATGGATATTGGAGTTATTATTAGTTCTACTATAGCTGTCGTAAGTACGTCATTAGCGGCCTTTAGCTTAGATAGAAAACTAATAGGTACGTGCAAAAACCACACATTTGCTAGGACAATAATAAAAGGAATAAAATCAAGTCAACTTTTTTTGGGTGCACCTTCAAGCTTTCAACATAAATTCAGTCACCAAATTCTGTTCTTGTTCTTTGAGAGAGACACATCAATGCATATTCTTGAACTTTCTGGTTTACAGCTTACTGCACTGATGTGCTCTGAACATGTTACATTACACACCTGTGTTGGCTTTGCTAGCTTCCAGGTGATTTCATGCACATGGCCAACTACATTACTTGTTCCCAAGAAGCTGAGACATTGCTAGTAATGCACAATGAAGTAACAATCCCCGCAATAGCTCATAATGAACAGCAGGGCAGATGCAGCTCAGCATCAGGAACAGGATTCTCCATGCTATGCTACAATCTGAGACTAACTCCTTGCAAAATTCTCCATGTGTCTCTTGTGTCTTGTTGCATAAGGAGAGAAATAAGTCCACTGATAGAGCTGAGGAAGATCACTTACTCAAGCAAGTTAAAGTACGAGTAGAAAGGTGCATTTCAGACACTGCTAACCAAATCTGCACACTCAGCTAACCTCTTCCTGAAAGTTCTTAAAAAAAAAAATCTTAAACTTTTTTATTTATTTTGTAAATGAAGACTGGTTCATGATGGACAAAATGTCCATATATGAAATTTAACTTTGGAACGTGGGAGCAGTATGACCACTGCAGGTTACATATTACGTGATTTCACTTATGCAAATAGACAATACAGAAGCTCTGAGGATGAAGTGTTCCATAGACACAACATCCCTGTAATGAATAGGGATTTGTTTTTGACTGGACTGCTATAAAACATGTATTTGTAAATAAGTAATACAATACAATACTCTAAAAAATATTTTAAAAATTAAAAGAACATCTGTTGGGGGTTTTTCTGATGTTTTTTTGTTTGTTTGTTTTTGCTTTTGCTTTTTGTTTTGGGGTTTTTTTTTGAGTTGTGACAGTAATTATATGAAACCAAAACCAGTAAAAGTTAGTCATAATGTAGAGTAAAACCCACAGGAATTTCTAACAGGCTCCCCAGAGAAGTGGTTACGGCACCAAGCCTGTCAGAGTTCAAGATGCATCTGAACAACGCTCTTAGTCATGTGGTTTAGTTTTAGGTAGTCCTGTGATGACAAGGGAGTTTGACCTGATGATGCTTATGAGTCCCTTCCAATTCAAGATATTCTATGATTCTAATTAATTGAGGTGGGTATAATATGGAAGATCTTTTTATTGACTTATACAAGATGTTTAATTAAGTTTCATTTGGACTTCATTGGAATTCATTTTGGAAGCTTGGTTAATATCAATTTGATATCACTACAGTTTCTGTACAGCTCAGTAAAACATCTGTGCTCAGTACTATCATACCTTGTAATGATCTTGTTCTGCAGAGGAAGAAGGAAATCATATGCTGATAAGAGGTGTGATGCACAGCTCTTTGGAGTGACACCATGCAAAGCGATAACTACCAGTCTCACCACATAGTTAGAAGGAACTCGCAGCCTCCACTGATAAAAAGACTTTTGGGGATTCATCAGAGTTAGAGTCCTGTTGTCACCTGGCTTGGCATACAGGTCAAAGGACACTGCTATACAAAAGAAGCTAGATCAGTGGCTGAAAAACTGTTAAGTTTGAAGACAAATTAAGTTATTAGATAAAACTTCATAAGAGGTGGCAACAATCACCTACATGTACTTATCAACTACTTCAATCTCTTTTTTCCCTTACCTTTACAACTTTATCCCCTTTTCCCTACCAGGCTGCATCACCTTCTGCTCTGGCCAAGGCAGTACATTGCCTCACCACCAGCAGCTCATCACACATTCAGCAAGCATGAGGGGACTTGGCTGCAACTGCTACCATCTCTTCTCAAAACCTAATGGTTTCTGTGCTATTTTCTCTTCACCCCTCTCCAATCAATGAGAAAACCAAGTATATGAAGTCAATCTTGAGGTGTGCTTGATATGGAGAAACCAGGTGAAATGAACTAAAGCTCTACAGTATTTGACTGATCACTAAACATTAATAACCCAAATGATCTAGGCACAAGGCAAACAAATTATGTAAAAATTTGTGGAGTAGCTTTTTAAAAGGAGCCGCAGCTCATTGCAATTCAGTGGGAACTATTAAATTTCAACCATTCTAGTCAAAACATCAGAATAAAAGCTGCAAAGTATTTTCATACCAGACTTTATTGGGAACACAGGCTGGGGAGATCTCTTGCCTGGTTTGGTTCATAGGTCTTACAGATATAAGGATAACTGGGAAACTGCCATTCTTCTGTCACAGGACTTTATTCCCCAAAGACGTATCAGTTGGGATTGAAGCATAATTACCTGATTTTAGCATCACATCATATTCTGTGGAATCTGAAACTGAAATTTAATAACTATCAGACACACAAGCTGAAGACACAAACTGAAGAAAGAAAAATAGACAGAATAGGAATTAAATGACAGGTACGTTGTTACCAAAAATCTCCAGTGTAGCAAGATCAAAATCTTCCTCCCCAGAAGAACTGAAGATGTGAGCTGTTTTTTTACTACTGATTTCTTTTTGTTCCACTGGGTTTAATTTTGTAAGAGAAGTAACCATATCCTGTGGTGCCCAGAACTTATTCCAGTAGTAAGCTCTAAGGCCAGACTCCCCTTCACTATGGAGGGGAAAAAAAAAAAAAATCTACATCATAAATACACTCTAATTAGTACTTCAGACATGCTTTCCACTGGTCTGTATATTAGGCTTGCACACTTTCCCGACCAACTGAGCTACTGCGCAAAGAATTGCAGCTGAATGTGATGACAAAAAGTTCTCTTGTTTAACAACTGCTTTCTCCATACAGTAGAAATACGTCGAAAACACACTGCTTAAACAGTTACACATTGAGACTGAAAACTACATATAACAGAAAATCCTTGCAGTATTTTTAAAGGAATTGGATGTTTCCATCCCTGCTATATAATTATACACTTTTAATATCATAGTACAGCTCCAGACACATTTTTCTTAATATTATCTAACTCAGGCTAACACCATATGACAATATAATTTTATGCCTGTACTTTGACACAACATTTTGCATGATTCTTGTTGAAATAAACAACCTGTATGCATATATACACAAAGTATTACTTAAGTAATTCAAAGAGACAGTCTCACACACTCTTCCTTTCAAAATGGCCTATAGACTGACTTTTCAGAAATTTTCTAAGTCTATCAGGATAGTAGTAGCCATACACTCAATGTGTTTATATTTCTCATCAGAAGCTTAAGTAGAGTGCCCTTCCCAAAATTACACCTTTAATTTTTGTTTTGAGAGGTTTAAAAGGAGCTTCATTTAAACAGACAAAACCAAAATAAGATTCTGCAAGCAGTAGAGAAAAAGCCCTGCTGAACGGCAATTTTAAAATTCAAAAAGGAATAGTCTACAAAGCAATCCATAAACCAAGGAGCTATTAATTAGACTTCATTTATCTCAAAGAGCAAGACTGAAGTCATGCTATTACTTTAGTTCTTAGCTCACATACTTAAGTGCATTTCTGCATTTTTTATTCTGTTACAGAGATCTGTATGTTCTTCCAGGTATATTATTTCTGCACAACTTAAATTAGTTAAGACAAACACAAGTAAATATCTCAAATTTATACCATATGCTGGAACAGTACCTACCTAAAAGCAACCACTACAGACTTCAAGTAGTAATTTCCCAGGGAGGAAGTCTCATATGTTTCTGCAAACTGACAGTTAAATGACAGTAAATTAAAACATAAAGCATTACATTTTAGTGTCAATTTTATGCTATAAAGTATTTGGCTTTTTCCTTCCTTTCCTCTTCCTCACTTCCCCCCATATTACAAGTACTAGCTATCATTTTCACGAAGTGTATCGAGGAACACACATGCGCATTCATTTTCACTAAAAAAAAAAATTAATAAAATTACTTAAGTCACATAAAATTTCAAGACCATTGAAATAACTCTTGATAATTAGCCATGAAAAGAAGACTTACCTTTAAATTTTTGTTTCAGTCTTTAAATTCTGGCATATAAGATGGACTTGAGCAACCAGTATTGGCTGTTCACAAAGCAGCTTTGAGATACTAGATTAGCTCTTTTGGGAAATACAGGCTAACAGAGAACTGCTTTGTGTTTTAGACTGTTCACATGTATCCAGGAAATAGTATTGATCTCACAAATAAGAACTTACATAAGAAGTGCAAGAAAGCAAGCATTGTTGTAGAGGATAAGGGAAAGAAAACAAAACAAAACAGTTAAACATTCAATTGGAGCTATAACTGAAAGGAAAAAAAAAATCAAAGAAAAACGGAGTAAGGAAGAGTGTTGAGTAAAGTAAAATAAAACAAAACAAAAATCCCAATTCCTTTTAGAAGCCTAATTTTTCCCATCATCGTGAAACCCTCAGGTTTTATTATCTAGAAAATGCTGGCCTAATGTGAGACACACAGCCCCACCTAGACCTGTACACTGCTGAAGCACTTGCTAGCTTTAAACTTACTATTTTGAAGGAAGAAAAAGAAAAGTTACTAACTGGAATTTTCTCCTCATTCCAGTCTAATTCTGTAATAAATATTTTTAAATTATTAATATATTTATCATACAATCATAGAGTGATTTGGATTGGAAGGGACCTTAAAAACCATGTGGGAACTTACGTAATTTTGGATTGCTTCTGCTTGCAGGAGGAATTTCTGTGACTTTGGATCTCTGAGGTCATTTGTATAAGTCAAATTAGGAATTTCTATACTTCCACCAATATAAATAAAGGAGAAAGCTGTGGCTGAGGAGAGAGAGAGAGAGAGAGAAAAAAAGAAAAAGAGAGAGAGAGAGAGACAGCGAAGAAAGAAAAAGAGAGAAAAAAAAAAAAGAGAGAAAAAAAAGAGAGAGAGAGAAAAAAAAGAAAAATGAGAGAGAAAAAAAAGAAAAATGAGAGAGAAAAAAAGAAAAATGAGAGAGAAAAAAAGAAAAATGAGAGAGAAAAAAAGAAAAATGAGAGAGAAAAAAAGGGAGAGGGAGAGGGAGAGAAAAAAAAGGGAAAAAAAAAAAGGAATAAAAATGTTAGCACACCTAATAACATAACAGAAAAGCTTTCTGAACAAGAGGTTTGCAGAAGCATGTGTTTGTCATTGCCATCTGTCGGTATTAGTTCTTAAGAGAAACACGCAGTAATAGCCAGAATGCCAAGTCGGTACCATTGACAGAATAATGCCCAGAAGGAAAGGAGAGGAATGAGGTACAGGTTCAGACAGTCGTTTCTGCTATGAAGCTTTAGGTTTTTAACTTCTGTATTTTACCAGTGGTACCCTCCTGAAAAGATATGATTTTAATGGCTATATGTTCAGATCTAGGAAGGAGTGTTTATAAGGTAAGTACCTTATAAACTTTTGGTTTGAAAAAGCAAATAGAATATAGAGAGTTAATTCCTAGAGGTTCTTGGGAAAAAATGACAGTTATAATAATGATAGTATTCCCAAGCAGAGACAAAAAATTTAGAGATAAAAATCATACCTTCATTATTCTTGGGCAACTACTAACTGATAATTCCTGTGCATTTTGTTGCTTTAGCAAAGACATGAAAGAGGAGGGAAACTCGGTAGTTTATAAGCACATTATGTGCTTAGTTGCTTAGTGCAGAACTTGTATTATTCATTCACCCAGTGCAAAATACCCATCCCATACAGACCATGCTGGGGAGTAACACTTACAGAATGAATAGTGTAGGACTACCACGGTTACTGTAACTATTAAAGAAACTAGAGGTAATATTCCTAGAAGCCATCTTCTCCAGAAACACAACCTCATCCATTTGAAAATACAGTATTTCTGACACAAGCCTTCTGGGTAGGGTGTGCAGGAGCGAATATGCAGACTTCCCTAGAAGACAACATGGGAAGGCAGCAACGAGTAAGACAACAAAAGAAGAGCTTACCCTTTTAGTTTTACAGAGGTTTAAATTGAGACCATCTTTCATATTATCAGTAAAATCACACGTGAAACCCAAGTATTTCCTGTCTGCTTGATTGCAGCATGCATTTCAATCTATGTAAATGGAGGAGGGGAATTGTTATTCATTTTGCTTAGGAGCAATTTGCATAAGAAGAACAGAGGTCAATACACACCACAGTGGACAGAGAGATAATTTATTGTGTCCCTGCTGTAAAGCTTAGCTGGTGTCTCTTACCTGCCCTGCAGTCTGCTCAGAGTCGTATGGAGCTGGAATGCTGTACACAGAAACCCGTCTGGAGGGGAAAGCCCGTATCATGATGCCTTGAAAAATGCCTTTTGAGAAACGTAACAGCAAACTCCTAAACGCATCTCATTTATTAAATGTAACCCAGAAGAGCGTGCTGCTCTCCCCGCTGTGCACACCAGCCTTCTCTCATTTCACCTTTGCCATACAGCCTGAAGCTAGAGCCAGCTGATCAGCAGTCAAAGAAGGTGGAGAGAAAAAGTTACCATCACTGTAACTCTTTGTTTTCCTAACTAGCTAAGTATGGTATGGACCTCATCATTTGAAACCAGATCAGTTACTTCTTTCAGAAATACAAGAGTAGAAAATCATTTATATGACACAATGCATAGGACATGCAAGCAATTTACAGATAAAAAGTCCCAGAGCAAGGTAAAGGAGGTAACTTCTAGTGAACACCTGGTGGAATCCACAGAAATTTTGATGAGAGAATAAATGTGCAATTCCATAGACTACCTGAATTTTCTACCCTCAAACCTGTACCAATTTATAACTAATTGCAAAGCAGATCATGTTCCCATAAAATTGGGTTTGATTTCAAATAGGATAAGTCAGCAAACCAAGGTCAGGGTTTACTCTGCATGTAAAATAATAAAATCAAGGATGTTCGTGGGGATGCATGGAGGGAGGGGGGAGAGAGAGAAAAGTGCACAAGGAACAAAACCTAGAAAAACAAAACAGTCCCAAGAAACCTCAACCCCAGAAAACCAAAAGGGAACAAACAAACCTCAACACAGATCACACAGAAACTACAAAAGGGATTACTTGGCAATCATCACAGCTCAGGAATGCAAACAACTGTAGACAGACTGCTTTGTTCAAGTCCTCTTTTTTATAACAGCCTTTCTCTGCTACACCCACAACTTGCTCACTGACTGGTACTTTGCCTCTTTCTTCATGGAAAACAAACCACAGAAAAAGCCTAGAGGAAACAAAACCTCTTTTACATCATCTCTAAAAATTGTATCAGGACTTTGAAAAAAATTATATACATTCAGACAACCCAATTCCATATCAGTACCTCTCAGAAGGTAGAAGCATCAGTTTTATTTGGGCAAGGACAAGATCATTGCAGTAATATACAACACCATGTTTACTCATCTTGTTAAGGTTGCCTGAACATGATGAATTCAAATTCTCAGGTGGATGAGTTTGAATATGAGGAAATTAAGGCAGGAAATAAAAGAGTTAGTAGCTCCAAATCATGCAGTTAGTTTAAATAGGAAGTTGGAGGAGGAATAAAAACTAATGCTTTGTTGCATGCTCAGCCACAGGACTTCTGATCTCAAAAAATAAAAGCCCTACAGATTTGAGACGATTGAGTTAACTTTCTGCAGTCCCTCCTCTTCCTCTCACTCTGTTGGCTGTTCTTGGTGGAGAAGGTGTGGAAAATACTATTTGCAAGACTACTAACAGTTGATTGCTACTTCACAGTTACTACTCTATTGGGCCATACACATATCAAAGGAAATAACTGAGTAAGGATTAAGCTCTGTCTCCAGGTGGTCAATTGTATCTTCAGCTTCCTGACAGATGATTGCACATGCACTTAGTTGGTGCCTGGAAAATGAACACAACGTACCACTGGTTTATTATTGCATCTCCTCCTGTGTCTCCAGATATCCACATAAAACAACCACCACAAGGAACAGTCTTTTCCTCTTTCACTAATTTTTGAACAAAGGGTATTTTTACTTCCATATGTGTACTCCAGAATCAGCAGGGCAGACACCCAAAGACATTCCACCACTGAAGAGTTTTACCAAATACTATTTTTAATTAATATATTCAGGACATGTTTTATTTCAGGAAAACATTTTTCAAGTTACAAGACTGAAGGCACATATTTGTGAATCCATGGTGCGAAATTTGACACTCTGGTGTAGACGCCTGGGAAATTTGGTCTTCCACATCCATAACCCCAGCTAACAATGCCAGTCAAAAACCATTTTCCATCTCCATTGCTTTGACATGACAGTGGTCCCCCGGAATCACCCTGAAAAGAGTATATTCAGTTGTATGTGTTTACAATATGGATTATTAAAATCAAGATAAAATTCCACAGGAGATACTTTGCCTGAGTTATGCCAGCAGTTATTCTATTTTCCCATTCATACAGTTAAAACCATCAGATAGTCAACAGGTTGGTTTTTTTTCTTGAAGCAGATGGGATTGCACAGTTGTACCAAAGCTTCACAGGAGAGAGGGCTAGGCTCTTTTTAGACACTAATAATATTACTTTTTGTGAATTAGACTTGAAATTCACATTTTTTTTCCTAGCTTCAAACTCAGAGCCGAATGCAAAATCTGTTACTTGATATGTATGTTCATGTATATGATACACTCCTAAGAACTCAAAAAAACTAGTAAACTTCTAAAAAGAAAATTTTAAACCAAAAATAAATACAATAAAATCTACAATAATTAATAATTATGTAGAATCTTGCAAATAAAAGGTAAACAGAAACAGACTGAATCCCTCAATTGTTCCAGTGTTCTGGTTTTGTTTTGGTTTTAAGAAAAAAATCCCTAAGTAAATCTAGTAGATAAAAGACAGCATGTAATGTTTAGGGGCACACAATGTCTTTGTAATTAGAGCAATTAAAATAAAGTCTGTTAGAGACTTCAAAGTTTTATACAGAATGGCATAATACCATAATACAAACCAAATAAAATAGCACTCCTCCTTTATAGGGTATTCTTGTAGAAGTATGTTGGCAGAGGTTCAGGAAAAAAAAAAAAAAAAAAAAGTACCACCATTTGGGAAAAATTTCTTGGACCAAGTTTATACTTTCCTGTAAGACTTTATTGTACATACGACTGAAAAAGATAGCTAGTAGCAAATTGAACTTTACCAAAACATTGGATGCAATAAAGGACTTCCAAAAGCAAAAGGCGAGTTTGTAAAAGTACCTTCCTTCTAGGCATATATTTTGTTAGAGCTAGCAACCTATTTGCTTTAACTTTATAGGATTTTATGATATGCAGGTTGGGAGGGACATCATGAATGATCTAGTAAAGCTACCTGCTGCTCAAAGTAAGAATATCTGGAATTGCCTCACAAAATTTTTCGAGATTTAACTTGGAAAGAAACATTTTTTCTTGACAATTAAGATTTTTGCATTTACAGGGTCTAATTTTCAAGTGTTTTCTTTAATTTCTGGGATAAAGGAAAAGCAGAACACTTTCTTTACAAAACAAAAATCCTACATTTTTATCAGCTCTAACAACATAGATTATCCTTCAGCTTTTCAAGAAATATTATACATTTGTTAATTTATGCCCAGTTGTCTGCATCTCATCAGATAGCCCTGTAGTTCCAAGTTGGGAGGGAGGGATCCTGAAAAGAGACGAGGTAGTTTCGCATTTTTTTTTCTACACCTGAGAAACTCTCATGTCAAAAATTGCCTGGCTTTTGGGAGTTGCAAATTGACCAGCTCTTGGCCTGTAACTGAAATTTAGTGATGCTACTCATGCACGTGAAGGAGCAAAACTCTGAAAACACCCAGATAACAGATTTGCTGATACAGAACTCTTACGTTGCTGGTTTTCAAAACTGAAACATACAGAGCACAAAGTGTCCTGCTAGTCAATTCTTACACCTTATCATGCAAAATTGAAAGACAAGATAAATTCCATGCAATGTATGCTGAGATACATACTTTGCACCCATCTTTTTTCCCAGACATTAGTCCAGCACAAAACATCCTAGCTGTGATAATCCCATATGTGGAATGACATAATGTTTGGTCAATAATTTCAACCTCTGCTTTCTGAAGGATTTCTGAACCTTCATTGTCTGGAAAACAAATTGAAAGAAGGATGACTCAAAAGAGCTTAGCATTTTACTCACCTAGGGAAATACAAAACGAGCAGTCTTCAGAAAATATCCACAGATACTTTTTACCTTGAAGTTATTCCAAATTCCAAGGAACTAATGGCAATATCGATGAAAGCCTCTTCTAAGTATCAGGTATCTGTGTAATGTGTTCTTGGTCCTTTCACCACACCAAATACAATGTCATAATCAATAGGGTTGGTCAAAAAGCTTCTTAAAATGCCTTTAGCAAAATGTCTCAAAACTCCTTAACTTGTCCTCTTTTTATTTTTAAATGGAAACAGGAGTTGACAAAGGTATTTGGATCATCACAAGACAGATTTGCAAATAGGGTGGTATGTCTGAAAGTGCAGGAGCCAAAAATTAAGAATTACAGAATGCAAATTGCTCTTTTGGCATCATAAAGAATTTGGACATGTGTCATAATTTGGTTCTCCATCTGAACATTTTGGTAGATACATACTTCCAAAAAAACCAGAATGAAACTGAATTGTCCCCTCCTTTCTAATAGTTCTAATAATATCATCAGGTGATCCTCTCAAAATCTGAATATAGCCAAAGAAACCTCACCAACATATTCAAATATGCAAGTGCTGCTTTACATCATGAAACTTTGTTTCAGGATTTGATAAAGCTAGTATGTACTGAAGTATATTTAAAAAATATGTAAAAGACTGATTTGGCAATCAAAATGTATAAACAGATGAAGGGAAAAGAGGGAAGCAGGGAAAAGAAAACTTTTTTTCTTTCTTTCTTTTTGGAGGTATCACATTTATCTTTCAAATAATCAGCTTTAAAGTTTCACAGATGACTAACCAGTAGGCTGAAGAAACACACCACCACACCACACATCCATATCACTTTCCTTTCCTGGTAAAATGGATGCACTTAGTTCACAACTATATATTCTCTCACACTTATTTATAGAGAGGCCGCATGTGATTTAGCAGGTGGTAATTCTGGCCCCAAACATCAAGTCAAACTGCTGGAGGTGAACTACTGCTGCCACCTCACACCTTGTATCTGCCTCTCCTTCAATCCACCAGAGTAGTGAGGTGGCTGGATCAGCACAGTCCTGGCCACCCTGACAAAGGGGCAAGGCTGCTCTGGGGCAGCTGTGCAGATGAAGACAAACCACCGGTATAAGCCCCTTCTGGCAGGCCCAAGGCTTGGTGCAAGGGTGGTTAAGTGATTTATGCCAAGGGAAGCCATCGCACTTACAGTCACACTGAAAGGGCTTTAGGAAAACAGCCACTAGAGGGGTGGAAGACACCAGTATTCACACAAGTGAAGAGGCAGCTCAGGACAAGCTGGTTGGAGGGCCAGGCCTTTCCCTGCCATGGGGCAGCCCACCATTACAGGTGGGACCATTTTGTCAACAGAGTGGCCATTTTGTCATGCTGCACTCTGGGGACGGAGCTGGCACCAAGCAACCAGGGTCAGTGCTGCAGGGCTGCTCAGCCTTCAGAGGCCAAAGGTGGAAGACTGAGCAGCTTCATCTCCCTGAGACTAGTAGCAAAGGGTCACCTTAGGCATGCTAACACACTTCCAGGAGTAACAAGAGGGTAAAACAATACCATATTATTTTTGCTCCCTGCAACTCTTAGCTAACAACATGAACACAAGGGACTTCCAGATCAATGGGACCTGCAGCCAATTTTCCTGAGCATATAAAGGTATGTGCATGCTGTAACCTACTTCCCTAGGACAGTAAATTCAAAACATGATGATTTTCTGCACAGCCCAGCCACGCAACAAAAGCAGGTGTCCTGCACACACCCCCACAGCTGTGAAAGCCGCTGTTCACCTGGGAATAAAATTCGTTCAACTGAAGCTATAAAACTCACCTGCTTCCTGCTTTTGGCCCCAACCTGTTATCCAGCACTTGTCACCGCTGCGGGCTTTGTGTGACAAGGGAGGCACACAGATCGGTTGGATGACATGGCTCATTGTGTCTGGCCATGGCTTGCTCAGCTGCAGCAGTGCAATGTCGTAGTCGTAGTTCCTGCTGTTGTAGTATTCGTGGACTATGATTCGTCTCACTGCAGATACAAACTTTGCTTGGCTTTGTTTTTTCATCCCCAGATAAGCACGCCACGCTCTGGGGTCAGCCAGCCTGTTTGGGGAAAAAACAAACCAAACAAACAAGCCAACTCTTTAAAAAGTAACCCCGGAGCTCACAAACAGCAGGGTAGGTGAAAGAGGAGGGCACATCCACCTCAGTGCCATTCAAACTGTGGGAGCTCAAAGGTGTTTTGGGATGCTGGCGATGTCGGTGACAAAGTTAAGAGGAAGACTGCTTACTTGCTCCCTTGAAAGCAGTGAGCTGCAGACACAAGCCATTCTTTTGATATCACTGATGCCCCGCAGTAAGCAGCTCCCACAAAATGGAGGCTGACCTGCCAGGGCCATTCACCTTCCTCAGTGTTCGTACCGCCTACAATCCGAGAGGTGGGATTGCTGCTCCTGCTGCTGCCACAATCTGCAAGGGATATTTCAGGTTATAATCCCTATCCTCAGTGCTTTCCTTTAATGAGAGTCCATCACACATAGGACAGGAAAGAATCTTGCACACTAAAATGTTTTGAAATCTATTTCCTTGCCCTGCTTTAATCAGAAAACTTCTGTTTGGCTACTCTATTCCTGAAAAAAGAGGTGACTCCATTAAAAAAAAAAAAAAAAAAAAAAAAAAACACTCACCTGGCAAGTCTAATAAGTTTATTTTCTAGCTCTGCTGAGAAAATTGGTTTTAAATATTTCTTGTGTCAGAAGTTGCAAAGGATCCATTAATTTAATAGCATCAAAATTATATTAAGTATATATATATAAAATATAAATAAAATAATAATTAAAAATATCTCAAAAATAAAAATAGACAATCCCACATCTCTGTTTCATCCTGTCAGCCAGAAACTGAAAGGAGTCCTTCAGGAAGGAAGGAAGTGCAGCAGCATCAGGACACTTATTTCCAGCAGAAACAGTACAAGAAAAATGTTTATACTAGCAGCCACATATGTGGAGTTTGGTCACTTTTTATTTCAGAAACCAGGTGTTCCAATCATTAATTCACATAGAAACAACTTAAAGCTTATTACTAACTCACAGGTGAATAAGCCGTATCTGGGAACAAAAAAAATCTGCACCCTGTAACTGGAAGAGTAAGGAAGAAAGACCTCTCAGTAGGGTATTGTGCCCATCCCTATGTGCATTCGTATAAAGCCTCTGCTCAGGAGTTTTGGTCCTGTACCCCCGCACACAGGTGTTAATGATTCTGGCACTTTCCATCATTTGGCTTAAGAGCCAAAAGCAGCATTAACGTTTTCAAACATAAGTAGGCATATGGCTAGTCCTTTAGTATGTCCTACTGGGTGCAAGGCAGGTACTGGCAGATCTGACATATAGGTAGCATGTCAGAAACAGCTGAGGGCCAGACAAAATTCCTGAGAATGTTCAGCTTAAGCAATTAATCTTAACTCCAATTTTTCCACTTTATAGCAAAACAAACTGAAAAGCTTATACAGTGGATACTTAGGAAAATCTGAGACTAGAAGCTAGCTTGATAGTATGAAATATTGTGGTCTTCACCATCCAGAAGAGATAAAGAAGTGAAAAAGTTTGTGGTTTTTATCTCATTGCTGTTGTGTAATCTCCGAAGTCCAAATACAGTCTGACTCCAACAGAAGTATGTGACCCAGTTCCAAGGCAACAAAAATGTTGCCTTACCAGCTGGCCAAGTTCACTCTGCAATTGACCCTGCTTCTCCACTCGTGACATAGCTACAACAAGCATTAGAGCCCATTAAGACTCCATAAGCAGTAAGCTCACCTTCCCACAAAAACTTTGGAAATTCTGAAAACCAGACCTGAAGTAAAATAGTAGCAGATCATTACACTAGCATCACTGAGTATGCAATAAAAGCTCAATACCTGCTGCATGAATTGTACCAAAAGAGTAAGAGCTTTATTGTTTAAAAAGTTCAAAGTTAAAAAAGCTGAACATTTGAGAGGGACTTACTGCAGCTGCTTTCATCACTTCCATCAATACAGTCCACAGTCCCATCACATTTTGCCTTTTGTTTCCTGATGCAAATGTTATTCCTGCACTTAAATGTGTGATTGGTGCAAGGAATACCTGAAATAGTTGTGAGGAGGAAAAAAAAATAATTAAAAAGGACCATTAATTAGTTCAGTTTAACATGTGAAGACATGTCTGTACAGATAAAAGATTCATACATGTATTAATAAGATAGGATGGAACATAGCAAAAGAGCACTTTGGCTGGGATGGCTTAAACCAAACTTTAATTAGAATAAACTAAGTAGAACTGCATTTATACTAAGGCTTGCATCATCTTGGCTGAGTCTGAAGAAAGATTTCCTCCCGTCCCTGCCCATAGCACAAATTAACATGATTATAATAGCAAAACTTAGCTGTAGAGTAAGTGTTAGGCTATAAAGAGAAAACATCCAGTATTCTGTAAAGAAGCCCTCCTCTATGTTTCAGCATTAAATACAAAATGAAATATCACAGTGAAAACAGTCCTACTAATTCTGTTCAGTTAAACTGCAACATCAACTTTGGCATTTTTTCTGTTTTCCTGTGGCTCGCAATAAGCAAGGCCACTCAAACTCAATCTATTTCTCTTGTCAACACATAGAAGTATCCTGTAAACATTTACACAGACTGTCTAGTCAAACAGGTCAAAAACCATTAAATTTCTTTCAAAAAGTTACTTGCAGCACTTCTCATTTCTCCCTTTCATATGACATGGTGACATTTATTCTAAAACATTAAAGAAATGTCTAACTCAAAACTTTCATGTGTCTACTGCTAAATTTATAGCTTCCATAGCATTTTAAACATATTAACATTATAAACCTGAAAACTGCTCCAGAGAAACTAGCATATTTATATTTATTTTACAGATGGTAAAACAGATCCAGGAAATAATTTGTACAGATTATACTTTAAAGAGATAGTAGAACCATAGAATCATAGAATGTTAGGGGTTGGAAGGGACCTCTAGAGATCGTCAAGTCCATCCCACCTGCCAAAGCAGGATAACTTAGGGCATGTTGCACAGGATCACATCCAGACAGGTTTTGAAATCTCTAGACAAGGTGACTCCACAACCTCTCTGGGCAGCTTGTTCCAGTGCTCTGTCACTCTCACAGTAAAGAAGTTCCTTCTTATGTTGAGGTAGAACCTCCTATACTCAAGTTTATACATGTTGTTCCTTGTCCTATTTCTGGGCACTACAGAAAAGAGATTTGCCCCTTCCCTTTGAAGCCCACCCTTCAGATATTTATAGACATTAATAAGGTGCCCTCTCAGTCTTCTCCTCTCAAGACTAAACAGCCCCACTTCCTTCAGTCCTTCTCCAGAGGGGAGATGATCAAGTCCCTTAATCATCCTCATAGCTCTCTACTGGACTCTTTCCAGTAGATCCCTATCTCTCTTAAATTGGGGAGCCCAAAACTGGACGCAGGATTGCAGGTGGGGTCTAACTAGGGCAGAGAAGGTGGGGAAGAGAACCTCCCTAGACCTGCTGGACACAGTTTTCTTAATGCACCCCAGGATGCCACTGGCCTTTCTGGCCACAAGGGCACATTGCTGTCCCGTGGGTAACTTGCTGTCCACCAGGACTCCAAGGTCTTTCTCCGTGGTGCTGCTTTCCAGCATGGTGACCCCTAACCTGTACCGGTGCCTGGTGTTATTCCTCCCCAGATGCAGGACTCTACCCTTGTCCTTATTGAAACTCATGAGGTTCACCTTCACAGAGCTCTTCAGCCTGTCCAGATCACACTGGATGGCAGCACAGCCTTCCCGTGTATCAGCCACCCCTCCCAGTTTCATATCAGCAGTAAGCTTGCTGAGGGTACGCTCTATACCTTTGTCCAGGCTGTTGATGAAGATATTGAACAGGACTGGACCCAGTACTGATCTCTGGGGAACGGCACTGTCCATGGGTCTCCAGCTTGACTCTGTGCCACTGATCACAACTCTCTGAGCTCTGTTGTTCAGCCAGTTTTCAATCCACCTCACAGACCAATTGTCTATGCCACATTTCTTGAGTTTTTCTATGTTATGGGAGACAGTATCAAAAGCCTTACTAAAGCCAAGGTAAATGACATCCACTACTCTCTCTTCATCTACCCATTTGGTCATGGCTTCATAGAAGGATGTCATATTAGTCAAACAGGATTTCCCTTTGGTAAATCCGTGTTGGCTATTCCTGATAACCTTCTTGTCTTCCATGTGGTTAGAAATGGCCTCCAGAATGAGCTGCTCCATCACCTTTCCAGGGATTCAGGTGAGGCTGACAAGTCTGTAGTTGCCTGGTTCTTCCCTCTTGCCCTTTTTGAGCAAGACAAAATTCTGAGATTCAAGCTTTAAATCCCTAGATCCCCATCCTGCATTAAGAGTACTTAATTCTTCTGCCACACTTTTGCTGAAACAGATGTTCATGAGCTCATTAAAAAGAAATAGTTTAAAAATCAATACTGGCCTGTTTACAAGCATATCAGAAAACCAGAAAGAATTATATAGCCTGAGTTAGATTTGATAGTGCCTCATCTCTTTCAGTATGATATCCAGTATTCAAGTCAGGATAGATGATAGAAGAGAGGAAAAAAAAAAAAAACTAATCAAGAGAGTAGCCTTACTGTGGGTGCAATTCTGCTCATCTTTTCCATTCTCACAATCACTTACTCCATTGCAGGCAAGCAGGTTATCCTGTATTGCGAAGCTGGAGTTACAGTTCCATTCAGGGACAACTTTAAAAATAGAAGTCAAATTAGCTATACAAGTGTGCTTATAGTGCTAATACTACCTTTCTGACTATGCCCAGGTACCACTTTTACACCTTGACTGAACAGTAACAGGATGAGTGTGAGGACCACATTACGCATGGAGAAAATAAAGCACAAAGGAGTTGAGTGACCCATCCCAGTTCACACATTGCTCACAGTGGCACAAGTTCTAACTCTCACCATGGACGTTTACTATCAGTCTCGTCTAACTATATGCACCCCAATTTCTCATTCCTCCACAAAAAAAAAAACAAAAAAAAAACCCACAAAAAAAAAACCAAAAAACCCAACCAACTCATCTCACAATAGAACAAAACTTTACCATTACTAGCATTTACCACATGAAGAAAACCTAAAATATAGCCTGTTATGGCTGTTTTTTCACACTTTCTTCCTCATGCCGTCTTCATTCTTAGTTTTGTCCTTGCTAGTTAACTGACTGATAGTCTGTACCTGGACAGACAAAGGAAGCTGGAAACACTTTTTCTCTCTCCCCCCCCCCCCCCCCCCCCCCCCCACAAAAAAAAAAAAAAAAATCACCTTATTTCAGGTGTTTTCTAATAATAGAGAATACATTCATAGGGTTTTTCAGTCAAGATCTCTAGTGAGTGAATACAAACCACAAGAGAGTTCATCACTTTCATCAAAGCAGTTGTTTATCCCATCACAGCGCTGCATCTGCTGGATGCACAAGCCAGTAGAACACTTGAAATGTCCAGGTGGACATGCTGGAGGTAAAGAAAAAAAAGCAAAAAACCAACCAAACAAAAAACCAAAACCAACAAAAACAACAGACCAACCAACAGCTTAAAAGTTTCCTCTTCCCAAATATTGTCAGCTCATTTTGAATTACAGTAAATAAGCTGCTCTGAGGAATGATAAAGCTAATCTAAGTTTAATAGTCTGTGTACGTTGCCAGCACTTATGTTCAGATTGTTGAACTATGTGATTTAGTTGAAAACTAGAATTTAAAAAAAAAAAAGTGAAAACTTCTCTAAATTTCCAATTCAGCAGTTACCTCAAGACATATAGCAGGTACTGCACTAGGAATGGAACAAACCAGCCAGTGGTTTACGGTGCAACACAAGAGCACTTAGAAAATAACCATCTTCTTTTAAAAGCCAGTCTCACTTTCAATAACCAAAATTTGCAGCATTTTGCAACTTCAATTTGCATGAATGACTTATGAATAACATATGAATTACATAAATGTTTGCCTTTTAAAATAAAATAATGAAGTTACCTTTTTTTTTTTTTTTTTTACATACTCCACAGATACACAATGCAGCAAACTGCACTAATGTGACAAGTAACTATGACTAGAAACCACTGCTTTTCTACTGCATTAACAACATGAATACATAAGATTAACACAGAGGAAAAGTATCTGTAAACAGTTGTCTGTTTCAGAATGTGAAAAACACCTCACAGCCGGTAGATTGTCTCAAAAAAGTGTTGATAAAGACGACAATGCTTTGTTTTATCTTTTTTTTTTTTTTAATAGGCTTCTCAGCTCATATTTCTCCTGGCACGCAAAATGATTAAAATTGATGGAACACTGGAATAAGCAGTTGGTCATTTGGTACTCTGTTTGCTAGCTGGAAGTCTCTGTGGTAATAGAAAGATCGCAAACAAAACCTTGGGGATGAAAACAAACAAGAACAGCAGACTTCAGTTTGCTGCACTGTGGACACAGCCACACAAGAACCTTTAAGGACTGTGCAGAAGAGTGCAGACTGTGTACATACAGGAAACCAGAGCATGCACCACATTCCTACAAGCCTTAGCTGTGTAGCCTTGATGAGCTAGAAAAGGCTTAGTTTGCTAGCCACCTGTCTTAGTAAAATTAGAAAAGAAAATAAAACACAAAGCCAACAGAGAATTTCCTGAGTACAACTAATTACGTCCTACTGGGCCTGGAAAATACTGCTTCACAGGTCTGAAGTGCAACAATAGGTAGAAAAAGATAAAATCCATCTTACGCTGGCTGATGTTATAGCTGCCGTACTCCACCAGCAGTGGCTTCTCTGAGACCTTTGAACTGCACTGAAGCTCAATGTTGACAGCAGAACTTGCAATGTGGAAGACTGTTTGGTGATCAACATAGTAACCGCAGTACCTAAAAGTATATGGTGGTGTTCTAGAGCAACTTTCGCATCAAAATTGCCTTACGTACAATTTAAATTTCAACGTCACTGAAAGTTGGCAATAGAGTCAGCTTCCATAGTTTAATTAAGAAGCAAAGTCTGAAACAGCAGCCAAATTCCCCAAAATGCTGGTCATAATCCTTCGTGACCGCACACATTCAAGAAGAATGTTTTGCTGGGAAGTCTAGAGGAACAGAGATGTAAGGAAGAAAATTGTCAAGAGAAACATGGGTGCTTTTGTCACTACTTCTGGTATCCGTTTCCAAAAGACTTGTGGTTTTGGGAAGGCTTAAGAAAGTTTGGAGGGAGGGGAAACGTCAGCACAATGGAGAACAAATTTAGCTGCTCTGATTTTGAAAATTGCCCTTAAAGAAGGGTGCACAATGGCACTGGGATAAAATTAAACCAACTACTTTGGAGGCAGAGAGGGAAAGATTTAGGGAAAATGAAAATATTTCTAAATAGTCACCCAGCCTTTAATCACCATTAACATTCTGAAATTTTACCTTTGAAAATCAATTTACTAGTCTAGATGAACAACCAAAAAAAAATCCCTTGGGTGCACATCTAAGCTGCCATTTTGGCAAAAATGTTCCTTGGACTTCTGCCTAGGTGCCACTTAACTCAGAAACCTAAATGCTCCCTGATGCCAGCACATATTTAGTTCATCCATTGCTAATCTGTTTCTATTGCCCCTTTCATCAAAGATGCCAAAAATGTTGCAACTGGCATTTAGATGCTACTCTAGTTGGAAGGGGGGGGGGGGAACAAGCAATTAAACAACAAAAACCACAACCAAAACACACACACACACACACACAAACAAACAAACAAAACCAAAAAAAACCCCCAAAAAACCCACCACCTTTTTAACAGGGAGAGGGTTCTGGATCATGCTTCAAATTTTTGGATACAGTAACCCAGTGAACGCTGTCAGTACAGGTTGTTCTAGAAGTAGAAGAACCTCTTCTCTGTTCCACTAAAACACCCCAAAACCATAAGACTCGACACATTTAAGAGCAGAAGCAGCTGTATTGATTCTTAACACGCTTGGCACACATACTTGCTTGACAGCAGTGCACAGTCACACACTGCAGTTAGAATGAATTGAAAGAACACTAAAATGGGTTATTGCATTGTTAAATGGAGTAATGGACTATTATTAGAGATAAATATTTCCCTCGTTTATTTTGGCAATGCCAGGTATTGCACCAGGAGCGCTCTTCACATCAATGAATGCAAGGAAATAGGTCAGTGATTTCCATCTGGATAATTGTTGCCTGGGTGTCCCACACATCCCACTGAACCATGCCATAGGGAATGACCATGCTTATTTCTATGTTTCCATATGTGCTTTTTTTCACCCTTTGAAAATGAAACACCCTTTTAAAAGATCTGGGAGATTCTTTCTGTTTCAGCAATGTGAAAAACTAATTGATAAAACAATCTTTAAAAGACATCTTATACATCCTGAAAACAAATGCTAAAAAAGAGTTAATTTTACAGCTTTCTACTATAGTAAATTTAACTGTGAAAAAAAACCAAAACACACAACAACAACAACTAGGGGTAAGAGTGAAGACAGGAAGTTTTATTCTCTCTTACCTTAGTGTCTGTTATCAATGTTCCCAACCTAAAACAGCCTGCCAATGTGCATAGCAAAGCAACACCTAACCATCTGATTCCCCTCAATTAGCCCACAGACATTCTTCTACATTTCTTCTCCTGTCAATTACTTCGAAAACTTCCCTTCAGTAAACCTTAGCACCTTTAAAATAAATAAATAAATAAATAAATAAATAAATAAAATATGCCCTGTAGGCTGCATTGACCACTTCTTAGCTACATAAAGCAACCTCATCTCACCAGAAGTAAAGGAAGCTCCTGCCCATCTGTGGAAAAGCTGAGACAGCTACGTGAAGGAAGCTTTCTTCTGTACACATTGAGACATGTCATATGCTTGTATGATTTGTAAGACAGATCTACAGAATCTTGGAAGCCTTTTAACTTGTCCAGGTCCAGGGCAAAGGTGGGTTGCAAGGCACTACCTGTAACTCTGTGCCACTGCTACAGAGAGGAACTAAATAAAAGGATCCTGTCCCATATGTTGAAGGAAGGAGTGGGATACTTTTTTAAGGGAGTAGTAGATATATCAGTCCTATAGCAGAGACAGTGGAATGTCTGTGGTGACAATGGCTTTAAAGAAATGGCTCTAAAAGACAATGGCTTTAAGAAAAATAAAACACCGGCATCCTCTATGTTCACACAAACCTTTAATGGTCTGCTTACAGAGGCTCTTTGATATTTCTGCCTATGACACTCTCAGCAAAAGCAGTTTGTCAGCTGTAGCTCCTCTAACTAGGCAGAGGAGCATTTGCATGTCCACTGGAAGAAAGACAAGAAAGAACTCCATGGTGGCATTCAGTGTCTCTGGTTAGATAAAGTTTTCCCTAGGGGTATGGAGAAACCTTCTATGCAATTGCAGGAGACTGAAAATGTGGGGTGTCCCACTCCCATTTAGTTAACCATCAAAATTTGTGAGGAGGGGGCAGAAATCAAGTATCAAAATATTTCATGCTTCAAATATTTTTTTTCCCCCCATGGAAAATAGACGTAGAACAGAAATTCCTAATGGTTCAAAAGCCTTATTTTCAGTGGCTTACTTCCACTTTTAAAGGAAGAATTGTCTTGGTCTACTTATAAAATTAGCAACTTGAAACAGAAATCAGAAGCATGCATTTTTGTCCAGTACTTCAAAAGTAATCCTGAGGACCTTTCTAAGGGTCATACTCTGACATTTGGTGAAATACATAATTGTTAGGCTAATTTAAAAGCCACTCTTTCATAGAGATAATTCTTAGAATATGAATCTTTCACTGTTTTTTGTTTTCTCTTTTTCTTCCAGATTTTGCCTTTGATTATTATCTCAGTCAATCCTAATATCTCCAATCTTTCCAACTGTGTCATAAAAAGAATTAAATAAATCCCAAACAAATAAACAACACAAACACACTAATTGTCTGTTTTGAGTGGTGTTATGTAGTCATCTAGTTCAGCAACCAATTCCCATCAAGGCAAAATTTTAGGAGCTTCAGACAAACCAAATATTCTCTACAGATGTACATCATGGTATCAAAAAAATTGAGAAAGTATTTTCTCCTCTTTGTAATTCTTCCAGTTACATTCTGAAAGGCCTGACTGTCTTTTTCTGAACTCACTGCTGAAACTAAGCATTCACTTTCAAGTCTGATCTTACTAAGGTTTCCATTTGAACAAATTTGGGGTTTTTTTGTTTGGGTTTTTTTTTTGTTTGTTTGGTTTGGTTTTGGGTTTTTTGTTTGGTTTTTTTTGTGTGTGTGTGTGTGGGGAGGGTTAATAAAATTCCAACATTCTAAATCTAAACTTGCCTCATCATCCAGTGATTGAAAGATGATTTACATTGAGGAAAAAAAATGGCTGGACAATGCGCATGGGAAAGAGCCGTAACATTTTAATAAAAATCACTTAAGCAATACAGTAGTACCTTGGCAGCCAATCTATGAAGTTTCTTTTTCAAGAGCCAGCAATTGTAATGCAGAGCAGTTACTCTTCAATTCCCAATAATTTAATTGTAAGAGCTTTCACTGAGCAGTTAATTAGGTTCAGTGTCTTCATGAGCAATCACAGAATTAAGTCACATTTTAAAGTTTTACCAGACCTAGTTCAATCATCACAGAAACCCCAGAATTATTTTAGGGTTTACAGGACATCCACCTTCATCCAATTCTTCCCATTTCTTCCTCTCCAGAGGGTACCAAAGGCTCTTGTTTCCATCTTTCTGAGACTTTTCAATAGATTTTTTTAATATATTTTGCAAAGATTCAGTTACATCATCAGCCAAAGTGAAATAATGGTAAAATACACCATTGAGGTACCTCTGCCTCTGTGGAAATTTTCTGTGTGAGCTGTAGTAGTGATAGGAAGGTTTATTTTGGCAATGTGTTGGTTTAATAGCCCACGCAGAAGTACTTACATGTGTTCATTAATTTTCCACCATCCTCGCTCACAACCTTTAATATTCTTCTCACTGATAGTATAGTTATGAAACTTCAGAGCTATACCAAGGCTCTTCTGTGGAGTCTGTTGTGAGAAAGAAAGACAGTACAAAGAGTCTTCTTTTTTCTTTTGTGGTTATAGCATACAAAAGTCTATAGAGTTAGCTAAGCAAGTGGGGTGCTTGGCAATGTCATTCTCTGGGAGCCATGCGAACTTTGCCAGCTCAACAGCCAGCAGTTGAGACACCTGCCAGCCATTCAGTCTTGAGTTAAAGGAAAAGTTGGCAAAGCCCCACCACAGCTGACAGCTTTATCCCCTTCTAGCCAACAGTCCTTTCATCTTCAAAAAGACACTGGCTATAAAAAGCAGGTTTTGTATCAAGATCAAAGTACTCAAACACATCCAAATTTACTTGTGTAGGGACACAGAGACCCAGTGGATTGTTAGCTAAGATACTGCACTGAATACCTGTGTCACCTTTGTAATGCTAGAAGTTATTTCTACCACAATATTGTACTCTTCTGCTAGCACTTGCTCAGAAAAGAATTCTTTAACATTTTTAAAATTATTTCTAAGCCTGTCAGCATCATGATGGTGCTTAATTAATTATAAAAATTAAAAAGAAGGGCTGGTTCAGGACAAGAATCCAGAAATGGATGATTCTCTCCTTCTCTCTTACAGGAAACAAGATTCAGGAAATGAAGGAAGTTTTATCATTGAACTACTGGGTAATGAAACTGTTTGAGAAATAAGCCTTGGGGATTGCCCATGCAATACATGAGTAGCATAAAGAGAAAGCTGGGTAAACAGTGGGCTGCATTGTATAGATTGTCATATTATTTAGAAAGGAAAACAATGAAGGGCAAACCAGAAGCCAAAGATGATATTTAAGCAGTATCTATAGGGAAAGACTAATGTCATCAGACAAGGCATGACAGAATATTCTAAACCAATGTAAATTTTCAGAAACTTGCTTTCAGGAAAGCACCTGAAAGGATGCAGGAAAAGGATACCAAGAAAAAAAAAATAACAGTCTGTGGGATTGTGCTGATGAGAGAGATCATCTTGGAAAACAGAAAATCAATTTATTAATCATAACAAAATAGAGTGAAAAGAAATATCAGAGAAATGGCAGTAATAAGTAGATTACAGGACACTTTTGTACATACTTTTTTCACAAATTTTTTTGAGGGTAGGAAGAGGGGAGTTAAACCCAATAAAGCCTTACATTCTCTGATGTGAATTAATTCTGGATGCTAAACATCAACACTTACCTCAGCTCTTCACGTTTATAAGACAGCTTAGGAACTAAGTCCTCTTTGTTAAGAATAATTGCATAGGAAAAAAAAAGTAGGAAAAAAACCCCCACAAAAATGCTGAGCACAACCAACTATCCAGCTATATGCTCTCTATAAACTGCCACATCCATAAGGATGCAGGTTATTTCCTACACATTTTTTTCTCCTTTACTTACAGACTCTGTGTACCCAAAACACACAACGGTGCCTAAGAGAATGAAATTCACATTACCTGGAAGTTCCACACACAGAGACATTTTGGAGGATAATAGCTTGGGTAATAGGGACTTGTGATTCTCCCTTCATAGCCAATTTTCTCTTTTGTCACTACTGCTTTTCCACATCCTAGGGAAATAAAGGAGGCACACCAATACATCCACGCTGCAGTGGTACATTAAGATCTCTAGTCTTAAAATGCAGTCAATTAGAAGCAGACAATGTGCTAATCTAATCAGTTGCCTAGATCCCAAAACTTTCTTTTATGGCTATTGAATGGATTTATATAATGCAATAAAAACAGAAGCATGCACACAAAACCCAACAAAGAATACCCAACCCTGAATTTAAATTCAACCAAAGTCAGCCAAATGAAAATAATGACCTTGAATTCAAAGTTACTTATGATGGAGAATTCACCACCTATTTTTCTGATGATATTTTAATACTTGATTACTGTCAACATGGAAAGTATGCAGCATCTTTCTGAGCAGCTTGAATTTCCTTGTATCGGATTGCGTTAGATTTTTTTTCCTCTTGTGTTACTAGAGTGATGTTTCTTGTACTATTTGTGATTATGACCTAACCACTTCTGCTTTTTATTTCTTTAAGCTTTAAGCTGATGACACACAATTACAACTGTCTCTGTGGTATTAATGAGGAGGCAAGGACCGACAGAAAATGCAGACAAAGCAACTGAAGTTTTATTTTTGGAAAGTGGTTTTTAGTGTTGAACTCCTTCCACCTTTAACATTATCACCAAGTCCCAAACGAGGAGAGACCAGAGCAGTGCTACACCTGGAATAACAACTCCATCTACTGGAGCAATACAGTCCTGACCAACTGAATTCAGTCAATGCTGGTTTCAGACTTCTACCTACAGGATTCACTTAAAAGGGGCTAATCTGCACAGATTAAATTACTCAAGAGGAAGCAGACACTCAGTAATACATGGGAAATGAGGGAGAGACATAAATATGTATAAAAAAAAGTAAAATGAAGGTACAGGAGTAATTTATCCATAGTTATGAACATAACAGCCACTTTGGGATCTTACACAGAAACAATACAATAAACACATTTCCACATACAGAACAAACCTACTTTCTTGTGTAATGACCTCAAAATAGCCATGAAATTCCTTCTGTTCCTTTATCTGTGCTGCCTTAAAGATTACCAGCATGAGATTATTTGTGGACACAAGTGACACCACTGAATCGGCTGGTTCACAAGCTCTGAGGGGGAAGAGAGTACATACATAAACAATCAGTAAACAAACAAAACAAACAAACAAAAAAATCCAAACAGAATCAAACACATTGCTCTCATTCTGTGCAAAAATCTTCCACTGGTGCAGAGCTTACCTATTTCAAAGCCTAGTAAAAACTCCATACTCTTACACGCAAAAGCATCTGTTGCAAGGACAGTTAGAAATTAAGTACTGGAAAGTCACTTCTTACAAAAAAAAGAAAGAAATTCCAAACATGAAAAGGAAGATGAATGGTTAGCTCTAGAAGATAATACTGACTTTCAGCCTTAACTCCAAGCAAAATGAATGAAGCCAAAAGTAAAGAAATGCCTGTAGAAAGAGAAAATTTATTTTACTAGACCAAGAGATTTAGCTTGGGATTGAGGACTGGGAAAGACAAACAAGTTATTCTTCAAGTCAGAAATTAAGAACCCGAGTCAATCAACTAGTCTCTCTTTTTAAAA
>JANHGN010025641.1:0-57727 GCA_024605025.1 Megaceryle maxima | reverse complement strand
ATAAGAGGTTCCACAGAAAAATAAGGAAAAACTTTTTCACTGTGAGGGTGACAGAGCACTGGAACAGGCTGCCCAGAAGGGTTGTGGAGTCTCCTTCTCTGGAGACATTTAAAACCTGCTGGGCACATTCCTATGTGACCTGCTCTAGGTGGTCCTGCTCTGGCAGAGGGGTTGGACTAGATGCTCTTTCGAGGTCCCTTCCAACCCTAATGTTCTGTGATTCTGTGAAAGCAGTCAGTTCCTTCCTATCCACAGATAGCTACTCCTTGTTCAAAGTCTTTTGGCGGGTGGGGGATAAAAAGCAGAACTCCACAGCAGACTTAATGGCACCTTGAAAGTTGCATCTACTGTTCGCAGCCCTGATCTTTATGCTAGTCAAGCAGCCCACTCATCTTACCACATCCTGAACATTCTGTGCCATGGAAAGGAATTCTTTCGATTCCTTCTGCCTATATTCTGGGAGAAATTCTATGTTGGCAACACGAAACAGTCCAACAAAATACAATGCATCTTTGTTTTCTGCCTGAACTGCAAAAGACAAAGAAAACAGTTAGCCTCTATTATTATTTAAGTGACAATGAGGGGTTTTTTTTCTGATTAAATTCTAAACCAAATTAATCTATTTGGCCTTACAGTGGAAATTACTACCAAAAAACCCCCACTGTTTTCACAGCCAAACCTTTATAGATGAGTATCACAGTATGAAAGTTAATTGAGCACCTGTTCCCTACGCACAAGATAAGGTACCACCATACAAATGAACTAGCATAATGAAGGCAATATCAACATCTAGATTCTGGAGCATCCTTAAGAAATTTTAAGCAGAATTAGCATCATGGCGTCTAAAGAGGAGAACATAGCTTTTACTGCCCAGTTACATGTATCTGTATCTTAATCTCCTCTAATTTCCTTGTATCTATATACTGAGTGAGAGACAAAACATTTACCTAACCTTCAGCAGGTGAAGAAGCACCGTGGAAGTGAAAATTTCTGAAGAATCAAGTTCAGAGGAACTGTCAGGTCTGTGCAATGAACTAGCATAAAAAATATTTTGCATAGCACTTGAAAAAAAAAAAAAAGTCAAACTTCCTAAAGCCAGCAGCTATGCTCTTACAGTTACTTGTTAAGTCTTAGCAAAGACACCCACAAGTCTTTCAGGACCCATTTAAATAAGTTCCATGTTGATTTTAGAAAAAGCCTTCAGGACAAGTGAGTTCCTAAACCTAACTGAAAGTCCCACTGGGGATAGTGATGTATGAAAGTGGCATGAGCTTTCAGCAACTCACCAATGAAAAGCCACAGTAACGTCCAGGTTACAACTCCTAAAACGAACAGAATGAGGGTAAAGAGAATTATTCTATTTTGAAAATTCCACAGCAACTTATCTTTTTTCTTCAATTTGCCATGTTTTTTCCTTGCCAGAATCCTCCTAGCCAACTTATCTTCTTCAGCTACCATTTGGACTGAGATGTTGGCTACCTAAAATAAGGTGAAAGACAACAAAAAACTATGGAACATTTCTAACAGCAATTCACTAACCAACAACTAAAATAGATTCCAATATATATTTGTCTGTTACTGCATATACACAGCTATCATCAACTTAGTAGCAGTTTCAAATTCCAGTCAAAAGTAAAGTCCTTTTCTTCCAGACACTTGCAGATAAAACACAAAGTCTATCCCTATTGCATAAGGCGGTAAATACACAGCCTAGCTCAACATGCAACAGCTACCCAGCATCAGCCATATGAATGAATGATAACATCTTTGTGCATACCTCATTAAGTGTAAAGTAAACTAGCTCTCTTTAGACCAGAGGGTAGACAATGTTGATTTATCTTGCACTATCTGCAGCTGAGATGTATATGCAGACAAGTACTTCAGAACAGCAGCTGGGTAACATAACCAAACAAGATGCCTCATGACTCAAAATCTTTGCTAAGTTTATGCAAGTTCGGTGCAGAAGCAGACACACACTCAGCCATTCGTCCCCTTCTTTGTGTCAAGTGAGAGTGGAGGGGTTAGCACAATATTCAAATAGTCAGTCCTTGTTCCAATAGTATGACTTGTCCTTTCCCTGGTAAGAAACCAGGAGATGTGTATATGCACACCTCCCTGCTCACAGTCAAAATGACACTGTTGTTGCCACAAAAATAATAAAAAAATGACACTTTCTTCTCAGATTAGAGATATCCCAGTGCAAGTGGGCTCAACCCATTCATCCTCAGGAAAAAAAAAAGCAAAGCTCTGCTTCCTTTTGTGAGGAATAGGGGGTATGGAGAGCTTCCTCCTGTATGTCTCTGAGAAGTGCCCCATAGTGAACAGGACAACACAGCACAGGTATTGCTGGGATGGGACTGGAGAAAGTCATCACCTGGATATCCATCCCCTTGGCAGTTGATTTTGAACCACAGTCTCATATTTTTCTAAAGCTAGATTCAAAATACCTCCTGACCATATTCACCTAGGTACAAAAGACTACTATGGCACCATTTCTGCATTTGCAGGAGCATTCTATCTACATTTTTGTCTCTTCTGTTATGTCTTTTTGTAGAATACACTCCCACAGACATTTTCCTCTGCAGGAAATAATCAGTGCATTTGAGCATACAAATAATGGCCATCCATTCCTGCAGGTACAGCAACAGCTGCCTGGGGAAAATCTCTGGGACTTCATAACATTCCCTCTTGGACACCTCCAGTGATAGCCAAATAACTCATTGCGAGATCATCAGGAGGCTCAACCACCTTTTCTTAAGTCAATTCATTGTCTCATCTCTGCAGAGGTTAGCTGGCAAAATCTTGGATGACTCAGGGCATTAACAACAAAGTGCACTGCGTATGAACACAAGCATAGCTGTGATACCTAGCTGAAACAGAATTAGCACTATAAAATACCCTGAATTTCCTCCTTAAATCACACCTATAATGTAAGTTATATAATATTGCTACATCAATAAGGAACACTCCAGAAAAATACTCCAAAATCATGTTGACGCTAGTGAGAGGGAAGCTCTCAGGAGGCTGAGTTAAGTAGTTGTGGGTTCTGCATGACTGGAGGTGTAGACAAACATCAGTCAGCAATCAACAGCGAGAGTTTTACTGTGAAGCCTTCTGTGAAGCACAAAACAAACTTTGAGATAAAAAGACCTGTCTCAGGACCTCATATATGCAAAGATAAAACTGAACTTCACTGTCTTAAATATAAAGAAAAAGCTCCTTTTTGTGTTCATCTTTGCAACAGCTCAATTCATTTTAAGGGCATTTTCAAAGTTGGTCTCCCCCACCTCACAGCTGATTTTATGTCACTTCTGGGCTAGGGAACCTACTTAGAGGTACATCATCTCTCAGCAGTGCAAGTCAGGAATCTCTGACAAAGGACAACAATAACTGTTGTATGATTTTTTCAAGTTGCAGATAGCCTCACGCTGCTCTGGAACGCACCCTGTCCCGTGATCTATCCCTTAGAGTGACCACACAGAAATACACAGAGGAATTCACAACCACATGAGAATAGATGCATATACAACAGCACAGATCCAGACTCAAGCAAATCTGGCTGTTCTCTCTGCTCAATAGACCCTTCTTAGCTGCTTCAGAGCTACAAAGAGTAAGCAGCAAGGAGAAAGTCTGTAACAAGCTGCCAGGCCTGCTGTAAACTAAAAGGTGTGGACACTACCTATATTTCACTTGAGGAGAGAGAAGACTATTAAAGGCAGGAAGCCCTCAGCTAAGAGCTGCACTCGAGTTATCAGTATGGGATGCTAAATTTATTACGGTGGCTACAAAAAACTATGACTTGATACCCAGGAAACCTCACGACTAGCCATTTGCAAAAGCAGTGCTGTGAAAATCTACAAAAAAGTGGATTTTTTCCTTCTGCCCAATAGTAGTAGAACCACATCTGAAGTACTGTATCCAGTTTTGGGCCCATCAGTATAACAGAGACTTTGATAAACTCAAGGGAAACCAGGAGAGGGTCACCAAGAGGTGAGGGGATGGAGGATATGATGTAGCAAAAAGTTCAGAGCCCTGGGGTTGTTTACCTGGAAACAAGAAAGCAAAGTCAGTGTAAATCTAATTATAGATTTTCCTACCTAAAGTGGGTTATGGATAAAGCAGACCTATACTTTTCTCACTGCTGCACAGTAGAGAGAAAGCCACAACAGTCACACATGGCAGCAGAGGAAATTCCATCTGGGGGAGTCAGGGGGAGGAGGGTGATGGAGAGGAAATAAAAAACAAAACCAAACAAAAATTATTTTAACCATGAGGGTCATGCACCTGAGCCTAGAGAGGTCATGAAATCTCCACACCCAGAGATACTCAAAACTCAGTGGAACCATGTCTTCAATGAGAGAGCTCTGTGTATCCTCACAGAAGGCATAAACAGCACCATCACAGATATCCTGGCAGTCCTGTAGTCAAATACAATGGCTGGCAACCTTTGACTTTAGAGTTGAGGATGTTCCGAGATGGAAAGAAAAATGAGTAACAAGACCTGGTAGTACACTTTACAGTTTTCTCAAACAAAATGTGAAAACACTGAACTGAAAAATTTCAGACTCACATCTAGGTAGTTAACTGCACTTGTTTTGCATGTTCTTAAGAAGGACTCCATTTGCCTGTCTTCTGTATGTTCTAAAAACCCAACTGAGTCCAATTCTATGTAATGATGAAACCCAAGTTTCCTGTTTGGTTAAAGCTCTGATCTGCCACGTAAAGTTCCTTTATAGGCTCAAGCATTCAATAGAACAGCTTGAGACAGCCCAAAGAATGCTCTGTTTGAAGTTTGGACCAATATGGATCAGTGAGGACAGTTGCTGTTTTTGTCAATCTTCCCCCAAGAATATTTTATATTTAAGCTTTCACATGTCATTCCTTTTTGTAGCTCTAGATCTAACTAGGCAGATTTATTTAAAAAAAAATAGATACAAAGTTCCTGTCAAGGATTGTTAAAGACTGTTCAAGATTGACATCACTGGACTATTAAGTATGTGGTGGAAACAACTAATGTCTTCATTGCACCTACTGCATTTCTAACCTTATTCTAAAAAAATATAGTTTACCATAAACACTTCATAGTAACAAAACCAAAAGCAAAGAAAATCCATTCCATTCCCTCAATAATGAACACAACTCTTAAGTTAGCTTTTCTCTATAATGCACTTTAGTTCTTCTATAATTAGTTTCCAGATGAAATTGTAATTTGCCTATCACCATACACTAAATTATTTAATTACTTCTTTGTCATGTGAATAATCCCCTTCAGTGTCTTCTCAGTGAAAAGCAAAGCACTTCACCTACTCTAAAATTGCCTTCCCTGACTAGAAATTAATTTCTCTTTGGAAAAACATGCTGCCAAGACACCAATATAAGCTTTTCATATTGTCACACTGATGTTCACATCATTTCAATTGTCTGAAAATACTTGTTACTAGCAAATACAAACATATGCTGACATTTTCAGATTAAGTTATAAAACAAAGTTATAACAAATCACCTAGGCTGTTAATTTTAATACTTGATAATTAGATCATAAGAGATCAAATAGTGTCAATAAGTGTAGGAAATCACAAATGCTTAGGTCACCTACTTACATTTAGTTCATCTTCAGGTTTAGAGGCTGGGTGACCATTTTTTTCATCCATTCCAGCAGAATTAATTTTATTGCTTGCCCCAGCTGAAAGAGAGCTTTGAACCTTTTCCCAGGCACTACTCCTAATTCTGAAGCTGAAGACAGCTAACAGCAATGTCCAGGACCAAGAGAGGCATCAATTTACTTTGATGAGTTTCCAATTGTAATTTCATCCGCCCTGTTGCTCTTTTGTGAATATTAGAAGGATGCTATCAAGTAACTTTAGACGTCAAAGTCAGACTGAATAAATAGACTTTTCATAGTCTTTTTAAGCTGAAATAGACTCCAATTTGTAAAAAGAAGATCACAGTGCTAAAATCTATATATCATTAAAATGCCACAAAATCAGTGGTCATAAGCAAGAAAAAATAGCAGGCAAAATGTGAGCACAAAATCATGCAACTGAAAGAAAGAAAATAAATTTAAGCACCTTGAGTAAGAGTGCTGCAAATAGCAGACAACCATTGCAAACCAAGAAGAGCATTTTGATGCCTTTCTATAATTTTATAATCCACCTTTTGAACACTCAAATATGGTAACTGAAAAATAAGCTGCTCCAGGCAACACATTTTGTATTGTTAAAATAGACCAGGCTTCAAACTGAGAATCCTTTTTGTAACCAGATGCAGGAAGTTGCTTGTATCATAATAGTTCCATCTTATTTTCTTTGGTAATTAAATATTAATAGAGGATGTAAACCAGTCCTTTCCTCAATGGATGCTAACTAGAAAGCTGTCTTTTAAGTGATTAACAATCTCTAGACCTTCTTTAGGTCAACTTCAGAAATTACCCTGGAGTAATGCCAATTTTTTATTTTTAAAAAATACACATTCTGCTAGTTTTTATTTGAAGACATTAAACCTAGACTAACAATCATAAAAACATTAGCAACACAGTAGTAGAGGTGTAGCATAAAAAAAAGATATCCAGCCCTCTTAACAGGTGAGCTCCATGTGCAACATACATTCCATCATTGTAACAAGCAATAGATGACTTCAACTAAAAGACAAAAAAATGCAAGAGTTAGATAATGTAAACTGAAATATTTCTTGTCTGTGTATTAGTCTTTGGCTCATGTCCTGGAGCACAATATTTGTGTCATCGGTCATTGTTATTTGCTGTAGAACTGCAATGTATTTTAACAGTATAAGTGATATTTCAAGCTTTGGACCTTATTAATGCTTTAGTAGAATGGGAAAATCTATTAATTAACTCCATATCACTATATGTCGTTGCTTCCAAATCCCACTTTTTTTTTTTTTTTTTTTTTTTTAATTACACTTAATTCTGGGGGGACCACCATGGTCTCAGAGTGTTCACATAATTCCCAAAAGCCTTCCACTATCCTCTGCACAGGGAGTTACTATGATACAAATGGCATTTCAGCAGCTGGTCCATAGATTAAAAGAGCATTATAGCTAAAAATGTCTTACCTTTGTCAGTATCAAAGTCTTTGCCTGTGTATTAAATAAGTTGTGCTCTGAGGAAGCACAGTTATCTCCAGACTTCACTTTTCTTTAGCTGTTTAATTTCACATATTTTCTGCTGAGAAGACAAAAAGAACTATGGTGTTTGTTACTGAAGTAGCAACAAGACTCAATCAGAAGGTACAGTATTAAATGTGTGCTTTAAACCTAGTAAGAAAAATTATATGCCATTTTCTCTATATTACGGAGTAAGCTGAGGTGGAAGTTATTATCATTCCTTCGATGAGATAAATAACATTACTGTGCACCTTTCACATACCTAAGGTGAATATGGGTCACTTGTATGAAAAAAAAATAAGTGAAGGAAAAAATAAAATTATGGAGTCCTCCAGGTGCCAGAGAAGAGATCTGTGGAGAAGAGCACACTAGAACAGATGGATATTCCTGAAGGACTGTTACCCCTAGAAAGCACATGCTGGAGCAGAGGAAAAAGAGTGAGAAAGGAAGAGCAGCAGAAAGAAACCATTTTATACTAACCATAACTCCCTGTCCCCACTGTGCTACTCAGGGTTTAGGATGTGGAGGGCGATGGGTAGAGTAGGAGTGGTGAGCGAAGAAATGAAGTTGAGCCTGAGGAAGGGGGGAGGAACAGTGTTACGGCAATGTTTGACTTTTTGTTCCCCACAACCCAAATTAGTAATTTATTGCCAGTTAACATTAAAATGTAAGCAAATTTTCTCCAAGTTGAGTCTCTTTTGCCTGTGACAGTGATTGGCAAGTAATTTCATTGTCTTCATCCCAAACAATTATTTTTTCTCTCCTTTCTGTTCTTCCCATTCTCTCACCCTATTCTGCTGAGGAGGGGAGGGAGGGATTGAGCAGCTGGGTGAGACTTTGGCTGATAGCCAGAGCTAACCCATACCCATGTTGCAATACCTGGTACTTCCTTCCCCCTTTCCTCCTTTTACAAAGGAAAATTAGATTTTGAGCTTGTTTTTAAGATAAGTGCATTCTGTTTCCACATAAAGCTAAGAATAAAGAAGTTGACAAACTGAAAGAAAACATGAAACACATTAGAAATAAAATAATTTTATGAAAGTGAATACTGCTTTTTCCTTCCATTTCATTAATTGCATGTTGCCTACATAAAAAAGTCTGAAGATTAAGAAGAAAAATCTGAAGCCAATGCAGACTATAGGCATACTCTCTCCATTTCCCCTGACAGACACCAATGATTGCAGGTCAGCTGGAAAAGTTAGTATGAGCCAAGTATTCTGTTTCTGAGCTCTGTGGAGGAATGTAGATTCACCTGAAAGGACCACTGGCTTTAAGCCATTACTTGGTATGCATGAACTGGTATTAAGCAGCTTGATTTTCTCTCTTGCAGGTAATGCATATCAAAACCTGTCTCTCATCTCTTTCTGACCCAAATCAACATAATGCCTAGATTGATTAGTTTCAGGAGCATCCTATTTTCTTGCCCTTGTCATCACAAGTTCCACCTACTTGTGTTTTCCTACTACTACAAAACGCACTGCCACAAATCACAGACTTCTCAGTTTATTCACACAATGACAGTGACGCTTGCTTTTACTTGCATCATTCTGTCTTAGGGAACTGTGGTTTCCTCATGCATATCCATTTGGCAATCTGATTTTCTGTATTCTCTCTCTCCAAGACACAGACATAACCAGCAGCAGCCTGCTGGTTTAATCTGTGACTCACCCAGGCCACTGCATGCCTGATTAAGGGGAGGGCTGCAGCAGATCTGTGACAGCCTCGAGACACAGCTGTCTGCTTATATTACATAGACATTGTGGAGGAAGCTGAAATACAAGAGATTCAGCTCTCTGGAAGAAAAACCTTGTCTTGTACTGCACAAACATAGTTCTATGCTTGGAGAGAGGTAGGTTTCATCTCACCTGTCTTTGGCTGTCTAGAAGTTAGGCACATAGATCCAAGTTTGTTTTCTAGGCTCAGCCTATACACAATGGTGACAGAGAAGCAACAAAACAGACTCACACTTTCACCACTGAGTACAGATGGAAGTGAGGCAATTTTGTTATTTATCAAACCTATAATCTACAAAATCATCTCTGTGTAGTAGAAATCTTTCCCTTCTGACCAAAGTTGCCATGATGATCAGTTCAGAGGCAGTCTTTCTTGTTCCCTTAACTGATTGGAGTCTAGAATCAGCCTGCAAGCATCAACCCACTAACACATCAGGGTAGTCTAAAGGGCTACTAATCTCAGCATGGTATTCTTCCCAAACTGAACACTACAAGTGATGGTTTGCTTATATTTCAGGAACTCCCTTTGCTAAGCAGCCATGTCTAACAAGCCACACAAAAACATGAAAGAAGAGTCCATACACAATGCAAAGTTAATTCTACTAAAACCTGGATTTAATACCTATAAGAATTTTCTTGCATATTGCTTCTATCTGTTTACATTTAATCAAAACTTGGGTAAAGAACAGGTCTTACTTAATGTGTCTGTGAAAACTAAACATAGGTTTTAGTGATGATTTATGATAACATTTCAGAAGGCATTCATAAAGATTCTTAAGTCAATCACTTTGCAGAGCTGACACAGACTAACACTGTATGATTGCATGTTTTGTCCCTTGAATAATTTCTTCAAATTACAGCCAAGATTACTTCCAACAGAGGAAAAAAAGATTTTGGCTGTCCTTCGAAATAACCTAGCTGAATTTGTAGTTCAGCTTCATGTTGAACATAGAGAAGGTCAAATACCTGTACCTTTGATAAGCATGTACTAATAGTAACCAGTATAGTATTAATAGTCTCGAAAGATCTGTATACACATAGGGGAATCAATCACATTTTCAATATATCTCTTCCATCACAGGAGACAGAACCAGCACAAAACAGCTGTTTCTTGAGTTATTTGGAGGTTGAAATTGTGAGCGAGCTGAAATGATGCTTTTACCAAAGTATGGAAGCCTGTGGAAATTGATTAGTAAATACTAAATTATTATTAATTGACTACTAACATACGTTTCAGTATCAACTTTGAACCTTCTCTTCCTCTACTGAATAATACCATTCTGCTTGCCTTCAAGATCTCTGTCATCTGGAGGTGCATCTTTGAATCATAGCACTCCCACTTATTTTTCTTCCCCTTGAGCTCTTAATTTCTGATTCCTGACAATGCTTGACCATGCACTAGAGGCCTCTGATGGAACAAAATAGTTTCCAATAGACAAAGCTATCTTGGAAATTACAGGCAATTGACTTCTCTTCAAAGATCCAGACACAACACATAACTGCCATTCACAGAACATATTCTCTGAAATGAAGCAGCTGACCACCTTGCATAGCAGCTTCCCCAAGCACAAATAGAGCTATTTTGCCTCTCCTATGCAGGCTGAGAACAGCTTGGTTGTTTGTATCCTCATCAATTTAAATTAAAATAAAAAGGCTAAGTGAGCACATCTTTTGGGCACAGCATCCATTTATCAGTCTGTGGCATTTGAAGGACAGACAAGCCCTGCTATTCCATCAGTTAATGGTCTTGCACCACTCGCCTCTTAGTGGGGACACTAATTTTACTCTCAATTTCTCTCTTGCTTTTATGAAACTGGGCAGCTATGTATGGCAGGGAGCAAGACAAGTAATAGTGACACTGCGTACATGAATCATACTATGAGATTAAATGTGTCTTGTGAGGACAACCACAGTACTAGGAAACATGCTTCATTTCCAAAGAAGAAATACATAAAAAAGATAGAGTTTCTACAATAACAAGGCCAATCCAGCTGAATAGCACTGAAGCCAATGATAACACCCTCTACAGAAGCAGGGTCACAGCAGCACTTCGGCCAAGCAAAAGCAATGTTTGTAGCTTTTCAGGTGAGATGTGCTGATGTGCAAACTCCCATCTATCAGAATGCTTGGCCATGTTTGCTTGGATAGCTCAAGCCTGAGCAGAGTTTTTGACAAGCCAAGTCAGAGCACTTAATCTTGCTGATGAATGTCAGACTTCACTTGGTGACCTGGTCCTTAACTGGTGCCCTGTTGAAAGCGAGCTAAAATGAAGTTTGTAAGTTCAAGCGTTCAGCTTATAAGCAGTGCTGTCCAAAAATATTTGTCCATGAGGATAAGACTCCCAGAAGCTGCTACGATTAATGGACGCCCCATCCTCTATTGTCAAACCCTAGGTGCCATGCAGAAGGAAACAGGAAAACATCTTTCTTCCCACACTTTCATAGCTGTCAGTTGCCATAATGGATGCCCACCTGCAACGAGGCTACTATTAAGGGCAAGCAAATCAAAGGTATCTCACTCATGAACGCCAGACTGCAGTCCCTCTCCCAGAAAACACTGTACCCAAGGTCTCCATAAGCCTCATGCCAGACTAGCCTCAGTGTTTGCCACGAACTAATCTCCCTATAAAATGCTATCAACTTGTACTGCCTTCCCACAATTGCATTTTCCTTGAAATTGAGCAGAGACCATCTTTGATAGCCCTAAAAGAAAACCAGTTAAACCGGAAGTTTAACTCTTTGTCTTCCCTCCTCTGTCTTTCAAAAACCTAACCATGCCCCTTCCTTTCAGTCTTGACCTGTCTTGTTTCTATTTCTCTGATTATCTTCTAAAAAAAAGCCTGGAAAAAAACCAGCAAAACTGGAACTCTTTCTGGCTTTTTTACTTCCACCTAAAGTACTTCAGCAAGGCATGTAGGCCACCTGTGCCACTTTTATTCCAACTCTATCAGGCCTCAGAGTCCTGCGATGTTATCATTCAGGCAGTGGCAGACTACAGCAAGCACATACAACATTTAACTGTTAAGGAATAGAATAGACTTCTGAAAAAATCTGTTTTTAAAGCAAGTAACTTTAATAAACCTTCTATTAAAGAGTTATTTGCATTTCCAAGTGTTAAACAAGCTGTTTCCTTCAGACTGGTGAATTTGGAGTTTCAGTTTCTTTGCTCAAGGGTTATGGAGCAGCTCAACATTCCACCTCGTAGAAGTGACTGAAACGGCTGTTGTGATCTCTCATCCACCAAAAGCTTTGGTAAGAGTACCCAAAAGACCTACAGAGGTTAATTCAAGAACTGAAAAAACATACTTGTCAGGGAGGGACAACAGGAAGTCAGTTCAGTTAATCCAACAATCAAAAGTGTGAACAAAAGATTTTTTAGTGTTTGAATTACATAGCTCTGTTATTGGCAGTCTCCTCACAAAGACAAACAAAAATTTAACTCTGGCAGAGGCAGGACAGTGCAATAAGAAAACTCACAAAGAAAATCTGGTATTCAGGATAAAAAACACACACAAGCACAGACAACCCAGTTGAGATGAACGAATAGTGAGAGTTGTTAACCATGAACGCAACCAACCAAGAATTGTACTGACTCCTGTTCACCAAAATGCATGGTCCCCTGTTCAAATTTTTTTTAGAGGTGCACCTGATGTTCTAAGTCATTGCAGTCCCCTGTGACTTTGCAGTACTCACTCTATTTCAGCTACAGTGACAATCTCCATTAGGGGTTGATCATCAGTTTGAAAATGTTTATCATCTGCTTGTGTCCTTGGACTGAGTGTAGTGAAATAATAGGCAAAAGTTAAGAGGATCTGGATTGATGGAAACAAAAATCAGTCTAAATATAAAACTTGCCACTATGATCCACTTAAACTGCATTTATTTCTTCTACCTGCTTCTAAGTTCTGCATTACAGAGACTGGTGTTTGTATGTTGATTAGGGCAGCAGGACTTCAAAGGGTTGAATACGGACATGAACTGCATGCGGCAGTGTCCTTACACATTCACTGCCACATGATGAAACTGCAAGAACTGAACAGCTGTTAACAAGAGGGAGCTACAGCCCTGTCCACTCCCTTTGTGATATTATCACAGGGCCCTGACTTAAAACCCTGTTACCATAGTTTGAACTACACCTGAGGGTGGGTTTTTTTGTTTTATTTTTACCTTTTGTGTCAACTGTGTGGAAGTTCAGCAGAGAGAAGCGTCTTTTATAGCTCTTGGGTCTCCATACAGATGCAACTCAAAGAGCTTGCAAATCTTCCTCCAGCACCATGACATTATCCAGCTCCATTCATTGACATCTCACAGTAACACCACTTGAACCAATTCTGTGGACGAATGTTTCATCTGGGGTTTGGATACTGTATTTTTCTCCGTGCAGGCCCTACTCCATATTCTTTCAAGCTGGTTCAACTTTCCCAGTGTTAGAACAAATCACCTCACAAAAGGTAAAATTAAACTAATCAAGACCATGGGGGGGAAGTCTTATCAGCAATACGCCAAACTGAGGAAGTCACCTGAGATTTGTTTAAGGATCAGTACTTGAGGATCAGAAGGATATTGTAGCAAAAAGAAGTTGATCACATGTACACCAATACAGTGCATAGCAAAGACGACTGGTCATGTAAGCTGCACTTGCGTACTGCAGCAAAATTTCAGTATCCTTTGTTGTTTGGAAAGCACAGGTCAAGCTTCTAACACTACATCCTTTGTGCAATGTCAGTATTGCTCAGAATTTTACACTTAGTGTGACAGAGCAAAGCTGAATGTCTGTGTACCTTGACCTTCAGATACAGGGAACTCTCTATATCCACTTCCATGTTTGCTGGTCACCTTCCTACCTTTTGCCTGTCCAGACTTATAGGGGGTTTACTTTCACAGGCAAAATTAATTCCTCATAGCGTTTCACTAATCAAAAGGAAAGGAGAGATAATTTAGGATCACCTTGAGATGCTGGCAGAGCCGTTCTCCTAGAAGTTTTTACTTTATGGCCACAAAACACACAACAAAAAAAAAGCCTACACTTCTGTATGGACAGGCTGGACCCCTCCTCACATAGCTTAGGACCTTGTGCAGCCTCATGGTGTCTTGACTCTCAATCCTGCAAGTGACATGCAGGGCTGTCAATATTTCTCCTCCAGAACCATTACCATAGGGCAGCTCTGAGGGCCCTGCTACCCTTCCATGCTTACGCTTAACCAATCCCATTGTTTAGATCCTGTTCAAGAGACATAATTTCTGAACTTGCTTCAGCCTGATCATTTCTCAAACTTTACTCTAGTAACATTTCTAAGAATAGATCTAGTCTCCAATTTCCCTATGTTTCTTTGGGGTAGTGAGTGAAATTGTATGTGCAAGATGATTCCTATAGATTAAATTGGTTATAGAAATTGTATTTGTCAACAAGTCTTCATAAAACATTGCATTTTCAGTGCAGCCTTCCTCCTTAAGATTTTAAAGGACCACCATAAGTCTCAGAAGCACTTTACATTTGTAATGAATCCCAGGGGAGGAAACATGATTAATTCTGTAAAACACCAAGCAAAGGGCAATAGTCACAGCCTTTATCTCAAAGGACAAAGTGTAGTCACAAGGGTTCAGCTCATAAGTAACATTCTATGAAGAGCTATTTTTGGAGTTAATTTTCCTCACTCCAAGGGGTAAAAACATTAAAAAAATTTAAAATCCTGTTCTTTTGGAGGTCCTGGTTTCCTTCCAAGGGATAGGCACTCATCCATTTCAATATAAAAAGACTTCAGTGGGAACACTGGTTTTAGTTTCTTCAGATTGATAGCTCCCACCAAACACAGGAACAGCTTATCCCAATACAGCAGCTTTGCCTGCATAGAGGTGAGGTTTTGGAGAGAGCATGAGCATTTTGCTGGGCATTCAGTCTTATTTTTAGATGGCCAAGTAAATGAGCAAGTGTCAGTTCTCTTTAAGCAATGTACATTACCAGTCTCTGCTATGAACAGCTTCCCGTTAATGTGAATAAAGATCCGCCTTCCCTGTTCCCAGCCAAGATGACAGGACTTTCTTTCACCTTCACTTGCTATACACAGGTTTAAATTAGAAATATTAACTGAGAATACACATACGTTGACCAAAAGGACAAGTAAAATTCAAGGCCCTTGGTGACCTGTGATGACAGGAGGAGTGATATTGATGACATTAAAACCATCTCCTCCTAAACAAGGGCGATTCTCCTTTTTCTAATAGAGCAGCTGGTTCCCTCTCCTACAGATGCCTCCCACTGTAGTCTTTTTTCCTGAAACCAACTTCCATACTGTCCATATTTCCATTTATTTCATGGGTTATTTTAAGGGATTCACCTAACTATTTTTCTAATTTACTAGGCTAATTTGTGCTTTTCCCTAAAGGCCTACCACATGTATTAAACAGGCAAGTTGGAAGCAGGTAGGAAAGGTATGCTTTTAGTTTTTCTTTTCTATCCAACTATATTCCCCTTTCCACTCACCCCCATCCCTCTTTTCAGTTTTAAATAAGGGGTTCAGGAATTAAAAACAAAAACAAACACAAACTTTCTTTTCTCTGTCTGTTACAGAGTGTTGCATGCATCATCCCCCACTTATGCCAGTCATGACCATTGCAGTTCAGTTCCTTGTGGACTTTGCTGACCACACAGTGCTCTGTTAGGGGCTCACATCCCACCACCGTGATACTGCAAGCAAACAAAGAAATTCAGCTATTCCCATCCTCCATTTTCTGATACTCTAAAAATATCACTGCAAAGAAAGGTTTTGAAGTTTAAGGCACACTAACTCTTCTCATCTGTCCTTAATCACATGTTATACCTACAGTACAGACTAAACTAACAATACCATTTTAAGAAGATTTTCCTAACCAAAAAACTAAATCGCTCCTTTTATTTCCAAATTACTACACAGAAAATAACATTTTCTGAAATTCATTTTCTAAGCTAAAGATTCATTCTAGGTGAATACTAAGGTGTATGATTCATCCCATCATAGCTAGTACACAGCCTCTTAAAGAAAGCAGACAATGTTCAGAACTGAAACCTCCTTCCTCCTTTTCTGAGACAGCATTTATACTTTGTTGAAGGGCACGAGCATCATCACTCCTTCTGTTAAGTGCTCCCTGGACCCATTTATCTCCAGCTAATAATCCAATTTGCCCAGATGTACTTGACTCCAGTGGGAGTGCAATTCAGAGAGCAACTGCAGAAGGTAGTTCTTAAGGGACTCATCGTATTACACAGAGACAGACATTTTAAATACAGAACATATTCTGCCAAAGTGACGTTCACTCATGCAGCTTATTTCAGTGATATGGCAATGCTATGGCTCACTTTCACAACTCCCCCTTGAAAAACAAACAGCACAAAGTTGTTTAGTCGTTCGTAGATTCATTTTACAGAATACAGAGACTGCTGAATCTGGCTGTAAACAATAATTTTGCTTTTGATCCTCATCCTACACTAAGTATATAGAAAGAAATAGAAAGAGAAATAACAGGAAAAAAGCAAAATAGCCAATTATTGTAAACACTCTTTTTTTCTATTTTAACTCAACTGGTTATATCTGCTTTGCATCCAGAAAACATAGAAACCCAGCACAACAATCACCTTCACATAGTACTTTTCTTCATATTCTTTCTTGACAGAGTATGATACTAGCTTGACTTATTAACACACACACATAAAAATCATCTCTGTTCTAGCCATTGTGTTTGCATCTCATAAAACAGCTCATATCATAGTAATGCTTCTGGGGGAAAAAGATTCATATAATTAAATATTTAACAACAGGGAAAGAAAATAGCTTTTGGCTTTTAAGCAAGACTTCCAGGGCAAAGTAAATCTCTTACAAAACACACAGTACAATACAGTTCTTTTTTGACCAAACCAGAAATTCTTTTCAATTACACTTAAAAAAAAATAATCCTAGAGTAGCTCTCTAATACACATGATAGAGAACAAAACTGAATGCACAGGAATCTGAAAAAAATAATTCCTAGGACTTAAGACCTACAGGTAAGGTAATATATTAAGGTATATTCCTTAAAACTCACTACATTAACCTTCACAGTGGCAGTCATCACATCTCTATCGGGAGTCTTTCCCAAGTAAGGCAGCTCTCCTCTGCCCCCAGCAACTCTTGTGAGGGCCACATACACTTACAAGACAGGTGCCTTCATACAGCCTCACTCCTACACAGTTCACTTTCAGCTGTGGCCACACTGTCCCTGGTTAGTAACAGCTCCACCAACATCCAGCAATAAAATGCACTTAGTAACAAACAACCAAGGATTAATAACTGCTTTGTTACATTTCCAGCAGCTTCTGCCAACCCTGTGAGGCATTTTAGGTACCCTGTCTCAGAGCAGAAACGCCCACAGCAAAAAAAGTAAAGCACACTTCAGCTTACACACGCAAGCCTGAGTTTTACCTACCTCACCTTATCTTTCCTTGGGCAAGGCCTTAACCTCTCACTGCAGTTCCTTCATGCAATCTAGCAACCAGACCCACCTGGCTTCAGCTCAAAATTCTTGCTTTTCACTAGCAAAACCTTCTCCAGCTGCTACTTGTGTGGGGACCCAGCTGTAATTCACCTTCATAAAATCATAGAATCATTTAGGTTGGAAAAGACACATAGATCATCAAGTTCAACCATTAACTATATATCCAAGTTTTGAGGATATATCCTGTTTGAGGTAGGCAGGATCCAAGAAATACTGCTTTGATTTAACACCACTGCCACAACTGGGGCACAGTGCTTGATTTATCTGAACTGTCATTGCAGAGCAGGGGAAAAGGTCTCTTCAGAGTATGTCAGGAGATGATGATCACCCCTGGCACATGGATAAATTCCCTTGATAACCCACTTGCACCTTCCAAACTCCCACCTGAAGTGGTTTTTTTATTTCCTTCTTGCATTAAAAGCTTTTTCTATTCACTTTGGAAAACCAATGTTGCCATGGTATCCAAGAACTTTAGAGTCAGATCTGCACTAATGTGACTCTTTTCCTGCTAGATGGTGGTTCTGTCCCCCTTTTACCAAGAGCCAAAACCCAAAATCCAGGTTAGGTGTTCAACAGCTCTGCAGGTGTTAAGACACATCAATGTGGGGAGGCACTCTGGCCTAGAACCTACCAGCCAGGTTTAGGAACCTGGTCAAAACAACATCTCTTGAGTTGCATGTTAGGAGATGGAAGCAGCAGAACTACCATTCCATCTACATTATGTGTGGGAGCTAATACACAGAAACTTCAAATGAAGTGTTGACTCATAATAACACTAATGCAAAACCTGCTCCTAAAACAAATCACTACTCATTTTTGTCCTTCTCTTTTTCTGTGCCTTAACAAGAAATAAGAGAAACAGAGCATTCAGCTGATTTTTGTGCAAACACAAAAGCTTTCATCCACCTCACATCTTTATTGACAGGATAATGATGCATACCTTTTCTTAAAATCCAGTTTGGTACTACACAGAAGTCATCAGTCCGTCTTGGACACATTGTGCTTATTCAGGTGCCTGCAAGCCACATGCCTGGGGGGTGCCCCCTCCTTCCTTCTAGCACTGCATCTCCCCATGCCACACAAGCCTGGCCCTGTAGATTCTCAGCCCAGAGAAGAGCCTTCTATTGCACTTATGGACATCACTTCTTCTGAACCTAGACATAAGCATTAAACCTGCCATATCGTCTGCAGAGCACTGACTCACTAGAGTATAGGATTTACTCCTGCCCAATAACACAATAATGTTTCTACCAAAGTGAACCATTTAACAGAAATTTTATTAAGGCAAAAGGTCATCTCTCTAATTTCCTTTATAAATCAAATAGGACTACAGACAAATGTATTTCTGCATCTGAGAAATGGCATTATAACTTTACTTGAATGTCACAGCATTGTGCACTGCGTTGTCACATGAACACCACATGATGAGCGTAGAATAATTTCCTTTCATCCGAGACCGGATTTTTCTTCCTGTAGTAATAGTTAATATCTTTTTTCCATCCCTCCCCTTCCAATATTTCCTCATTATTTTCTGTTGCTTGAGCTGAGTCACATAACTGAGTTGATTTTATTTTGAAGATTCAAGTGGGAAGAACAACCTCGGTAAAGTTTAAATAGGTAAATCTGTTTGCTAGAGTGGGGACAGGTGTCTGCCTGCACACGTTTTCCTAGCAGTGGCTTATGCTGTCTTCATGCCCATGACACTTGCCTTTTCTGCAGAACAGCAAGCTCCACAGACAGGAAAAACCTGTGTTTCCAGTCAAGAGCAGCATACTGTGCACAAAACACATCGTGACAAAAATATCTATCCCTCTCCGCATCCATTTGGGGATTGCCTTAAATTTAGGGTGTCACAGGTTATTTGGCTCAGTAGCTTATACATGGATTACAAAGTCAGCTCTTATGTTTCTTTTAAAGTTTATAGAAGACAAAATATCTGGAGAAGGATCTGCGTACACGCTCTCATCTGCAGCCTTGGTGGCTCCTCACTCCCTGGCTCAGGAACTACCATGGCAGTCACAGAAAGGGCTTAGAGTCAATGTCTGAATATCTTTCATATAAAGGTGCTTGGTTCCTTTCTCAAGATATTTAAAGCTTACTTCTAGTTGGGAGACATTACTGTATCACTGATCCTATTAATGCCCAAGCCATTCAAGCCATCATTATTGATTTAGTACTAGCCCTGCTTTCACCTAAGAAAAACATCAAAAATAATGAAGCCAGAGCCAAATGCAATTGATTACAGACATAGAAATGAAACTCAGATGTCCTGAGTCCTCACTCTTCCTCCCTGGTGGCTCTGATTGGGCCTAAGTAGTTAGCAAAACAAGTCAGCTTGGTCTGAATGTGCTGTGGCTGGAGTGCAAGCAGCCCATGCTGGCAGCAGGGAAGGGTTGGCTGTTGCCTGTTGCTGCCAGCAGCACCTTCTCCTCACACCCTTGATGAGCACAGGGGATGCTGCTCAGCAGAGGCATATTGAAATGCGATGCTACAGACAACTTTGCTGAAGAGTGAAGCCTCTTCGTACACCCTCATTAGTTTTTATTTCAAACATGTCATGTAATGTTAGCCTAACAGTCCTCAATCTCCAGTTTAACTGAACTGGCTGAACTTAGTATTGACTTTGTGTTGATTGTATTTTCATTCTGCTCTCCTTATAAGTGGGGATACACTTGGATTCCATGTTCATATATGTGGTTCTTGCTCACTAGGTACACCATCCTTTCAGAAGGCCATTATATGTCACCTTAATGATGAAGTTACTAAGCAATTGTCCATTATGAGGCCATGGTCACAAAACCTTCATGAAGGCAGATAAATGTCATTCACATTTCTACAGGTACAGCAAACTGAAGCACAAGGGCAGCAATGTTTAAGGTGTTTCTGATCCAGCCTTCTATGATGGAGCTTTCTCTGGTACAGCTGTTGGTCAGGAGGATAGTTAAAGCATTTTCTCACAAAAATATTTTATTTAGGTTTTAAACTGGTATAGTTGACCAAGTTACAGCCAGGCTTCAAGAAGGATTGTAGGCAGCTGCCTATAAACCTTGTGGACCAGCCTTAAGTGAGATGTTGTTCGCAGCTGCAGAGGGAACCCTCCCCTGAGTACTAGAGCCCAATAGCTAGAAGAGGAAATATATGCACACCCCCTCCCAAGCACTTACACCATACCCTTCAGTACACATTCAAAGCTCCTGTATGCCTCTATTCTAATGTATATCAAGGCTTTTACTAGTAATAATGCAGAAGGTTGTCATAGAAATTAATTAGGCTTCTGGGAGACCTGCATAAGTGGCTTTGATGCAGCAGAAGAAAATTTAAATGCTTTTTTGTTAATGTAAGAAAAGACGATGTTTCCTACCAGCTTGGTTACTAAACTAGCCTTGTACTATATTTATTTACTTAATAGCTTAAGATATTTTTAAGCTTATTAGTAAGGATGCTTTAATAGGATAACATTAGTAGCCCAGAGTGTGTTAATATTTAATTATTAATAACATTAATACCTCTGTATTTATCATATGGGAATATGGAAGGAAAAGGTTAACCCACAGAATGAAATACGTACTTTGAAGCATCTGCTGTCAGATATTAACTGCTAGACTAGCCTGATGGTTTAAGGTAATGAAAGATGTGTTGTGAATTTGGGAAGGGGGTATCAAAAATAAGATCATGGGGAATCAGCCCTTTTGTTATTGTCCCCACACTAATCAGATCCTGTGTCTGCACTCATAGGGTATAGATTTTCTCTCCTGGAGCACTTAGCTATTGTTGCTAATATGGTCTGTTAATTTTAATTTTTTTTTTTTTCCTATGCAAGCACAATACTTTCTATAATTTCAGTGAGGCTGTTAGAACACCAAACCTAATGAAAGCACTTAGCACTGGGGAGCATAGCTTTGATGAAAGAACAATTAATTGGGACATGGTCTTTCCTCTGCTGGGATGCACTCTATAGTAACAATCTCAGATACTGATGGAAAAGAAGGGCAGGGACTGCAGAAAGTGGCTGGGATCAAATGCTCTCTCTAAGCTGCCTCTTTTGCCACTGACAGAGGCAGAGCACTGGGCTAGATGGATCAGTGCTCTGAGCAGTAGTAGGTCTGTCTGCTCTTCTGAGTCAGCCATGCTAAAGGCTGTGACCTGAATTTGCCCAGGTCACCTCTTCTGGCTGTAAAGGTCAGGGAGAAAATTTGACAGAGAAGAGGGGCAGGGGATGCTGCAGTGTGGCATCAGGGATACTGAAAATACGCTGGGAATGCAATTGGCACATGTCACTTACAGATGGTGTTTCTAGACATACAGAATGGCACTCTGTAGCCAAATGGAGGGAGAAGACTCAGGTCACCAAGCTCAGGTGCAGCTCCTGCAGTCTGTGTCTTCCTTGCAGGTGGTGTGGGGCAGAGGGATCAGACTTTCAGACCTCTTACCTGCAAGGCAGTTCTTCCAGCTTCCTTTGTCCAGCCATTTTGTCTGCTGTGGCTATGACTTTCTAGTTTATGTTAGGGGAAGATGTTTGCTCTTCACATTCACAAACGTGAAATTTCTGGTGGTAGCCATTTCTCTTAACATCAGCCCAGATTTTTTTAATCAGCTTATTTGCTTTTAGTAAGAAAATTTGCTATTCTTTTCACATTATACCTAATGTACTACCTAGGGGGAAGTTATTTGCTATACTTTGCACTGAGCTAATGACCTACCACAAATGAAAGGTGAGCTCCTACCCGAGATGTGGTGATCAAGGACAGCAAGCATGGCTTCACTAAGGGGAAATCCTGCCTGACAAACCCAATGGCTTTCTACAACAGAGTGACAGCATCAGTGGACAAGGGATGACCTGTGGATGTGATCTGTCTGGACTTCTGCAAGGCCCTTGACACGGTCCCCCACAACTTCTTACTTGCCAAGTTGGAGAATTATGGATTTGATGGGTGGACTGTTCAGTGAATAAGGAATTGGCTGAATGGCTGCATCCAGAGGGTAGTGGTCAATGGCTCAAAGCCCAGATGGAGATCAGTGACAAGTGGCGTCCCTTAGGGGTCCATACTGTGGCCTGTCTCATTTAACATTTTTCTCAATGATATAGATAGCAGGATCAAGCACACCATCAGCAAGTTTGCAGATGACACCAAGCTGAGTGATGCTGTGGATACACCAGAGGGACAGGATGTCATCCTGAGGGACCTGGGCAAGCTGGAGAGGTGGGCCCAGGTGAACCTCATGAGGTTCAACAAGAGCAAGTCAGACCTCACCTGGAATACTGTGTCCAGCTCTGGAGCCCTCAGCACAGGAAGGACATGGATCTGATAGAGCAGGTCCAGAGGAGGGCCATGAAGATGAAGGGGCTGGAGCACCTCTCCTACAAGGACAGGCTGAGGGAGCTGGGATTGTTCAGTCTGGAGAAGAGAAGGCTCAGGGGAGACCTAATAACCACCTTCCAGTACCTGAAGGGAGCTTCTAAAAAGACTGGAGAGGGCCTGTTTACAAAGGCCTGGAATGAAAGGATGAGAGGTAATGGTTTTAAATTAGAAAAGAGTGGATTTAGATTAGAAATAAGGGGGAAGTTCTTTACCCTGAGAGTGGTAGAGCACTGGAACAGGTTGCCCAGGGAGGTGGTTGAGGCCCCATCCCTGGAGACATTCAAGGTGGGGCTTGGTGGAGCTCTGAGCAACCTGCTCTAGTTGAGGATGTCCCTGATCTCAGCAGGTGGGTTGGACTAGACCTCTAGAGGTGTCTTCCAACTCAGACATTTCTATGTTTCTATGTACTATCTGGGGTGGTCATTTGATCTTCTGCTGAGCTAACTCACCTAAATAACAGAAAAAGTAGGCCTAAACTGGTAGCAAACACAAAAAAAGTGCTTGACAAGAGCACAGTAGAGGAGCCAAGATGCCCTGGTGGGTATAAGAGGAAGTATAAGTGGGGGCAGGACCTTTTCAGTGGCATCTGCTATAGATCCCCTCAGCCCCAACCATGCAACATGACCTTTACATCACTTCTCAGTTGCTGTGCTCCACAGTGCTTCAGCAAAGCTTGTCTGCAAGTGGGGAGGTGTTATTCCCATCCTTTTCCTGGTAAGGAGACAGAGATTTATCTGAGCTGGGGGAATAATCCCTGCAGTTTGCTCAGTGGTAGAACCCTTTGAAGCCACATCAATCTGTGTGTCACTGGCTCCAAGGTACTCAGCGGACAATAGCTGGCACCTTGTGTCACTAGGTTCAAACCCAGACAGAAGTCACACATACCTGTCAGAAAAGATTACCCTTCCTTTGTGACCTGCCCAGATATTACATTTTCAGGCCTTCTTGTAAGTCTGTCGTGAATTTAGAAAAAAATATAAAAAAGCCCACAGACTTCAGTTATCATGCTTCCCTTCCAACTTGCCTGTTGGAAAGAAGTCATTGGGCTTTTCAAGTGAAACCAGCAGAGATAGCTAACAGCAATAAAACCTTGCAGAGAAAATAGTGTGCATCCCCCAAGTGTATATGCCACGCAGCCGTGAGGCAACCTGTGCTGACTAGCAGGTCAGCTTGCTCTGGCAAGATGCTCTGGCCAGATAACCATGTCAGCAAGTTCTTCTGTTAGCGCTCCAGCAAACTGTCCCAAAACAAAATACCAGACACATTTACAGCCCACTACAGGTGAGCATAACAGATTATTTGAATGTCAACTGTGGATGTTTTACAGCCCAGAAGCATTTTGAACTTTTATTCTATGTCTTCCTTTGCATTTAAAATGTACCTTTTTTTCATTTTGCTTGATATAGTATCAAGCAAGGTATGACAAGGTAAAAACCTGTTCTTACCTCTGTCTGACAGATTGTCTTCTCATGGTGAAGAATTCCCTGAGTCTGGAGGCTGAGGTGTACTGAATCTGGCTGAGATGGAGTTAACCTTCTCCTCAGGAACCTGTAGGGTGCTGTGCTTTGGATTTGTGACTGAAGGACCTGGTAACACAGTGATGTGGTAGCTATAGCTAAACAGCACCTGCATAGTATCAAACTTTTCTCCCTTTCTTATTCTAGCTCCACAGCACGGGGTGGGCAGGGACACAGCTGGGACAGCTGACCCCAATTGACCAAAGGATTATCCCAGACACATGGTGCTGTGGTCAGCAACAAAAGCTCAGTGAAGAGGAGGAGGAAGGGGTTACATCTGTTGTGACAAATAACCATCATGTATGTTGAGGTCCTGCTTTCTAGAAGTGTCTAAATGTTTGCCTGCCAATGGGAAGTAGAGAATTAATTCCTTGTTTTGCTTTGTTTCTACACACAGCTTTGGCTTTCCCTATTAAACTGATTTTGCTTGATCCACAAGTTTGCTGGCTGCAGTCAACCCAGCACACTAGGCCAAGGGAAATCTGAGATAAATTGGGTGGGACTACAGGAATCAGACTTAATGGGTGATACTTTTTTTTTTTTTTTTTTAAATAGGAAAATACATGGGTGTGTCTTTAGACAAACACTAAATTGAACACTTAACAGACTAAATACTATAGCAAGGAGTCACTCAGAAAAGGGTCTGGGTTAGAGATAAGACAGATCAATCAAACAGTCAAAACATTAAATTCCTCAGCACTGTGGCCCTCGGATTTAATTGCTTTTACCTCCTTTAAATAATGAGTCTAAGAGGTGTCTTTAATTTGTCTTTATTCTTAGGTCAAACAATATCATCACTGACTTGAAGAACGAGGTTACTGGTTGAAATACAAGTGGCGTGTGAGACAAATATGGAAGATAACACTCTGCAAATAAATTAATACAGAATAATTGTCTTTGCATAGTTCAGAAGTGAAAAGTAGGAGGCAGCAATGTGCACGTGCTGTGAACTGACACACACCACCACGGAATTCCTAGATGTACTCTTGCAGCTGCAAATAAAACATACCAAACCAAAAATACTCCAAACCTTAAAGAGCATTAACTATTAAAAACCAGGCAGAAAGGGAACTAATGAGCTTTTTTTTTTCCTTGCCTTTTTTTTTCTTTTTTTTTTTCTTTTTTTTTTTTTTTTTAACAGACCATGCTGTAAAAGGAGTATTTTTCTCTACAGACAGAGATGCTTTTAGATAATCTGCCTTGGCATCCCATAGCCTGTCATACCCGACTGTGATGCTCCTTTGTTGCTGCCCATCTGAAGGCCTATTACATTCTGTCCCTGACGAAGCTGCTCTTCTGAAAATCCTCGTCGATTCTGCTGTGCTTTCCTGTCCAGATACACACAAAAAAGCAAAATATACACATACCATCATTTGCGTACGCACAGAGGATCACAAAAAGCAATCTGAAATTGGCTCAAGTTAACAGATGTGTCCCCTGTAATGCAATATTTCATTTGCACCATTCCATGGGCTGGACAATATTGACTGGCCTAATTGCTTTCTTGCAGTTAGAAGTAATGCTGTATAGTCAAACCTACAATGCTTCAGACTTTCATTGTACCACTTATTTCAGAAGCCAAGGGACTCCCCCAGAAGCTAAAACAGGTAAAATATTTACGGAGTACTGTATATAACACACATGATAGAGTTAATTTGTGTTAAGCCCCATAGATCTTAACAGCTGTAGTCCATGGGATCTCATCAATGAGAGGCTTACCTGTGCTGTAATAGAAGTTGATACCCATTTAGAGCAACAGTACAAATCAGTCTGTGGAGTAAATAGGTGGAGTAAATAAGAGCTGAATGTACCCAGAGAAACAAAGGGACAGAGAAGTGACTTGCTCATTTTCACAGAGTGGATGATGATTGCTCACAGGACAGAACAATTGGTCTGTTACCATTTTCAGATCTCTCTCTTCTAAGCAATAGACTTTGCCCTTTGCACCTATGTCTTAACTGTATGACAGTCCTTAATCTTCTGTCACAACATACTGACCACTTTTGTTCCATGTGCTTGGTCTCAAAAGCCCTTCAGATCAATGAGCCTTTGTTGGAGTTTAAAAGGAGCTTCTTTTCCCTGAAAATAGCACTGAGGGCTAAAGTGGCAGTTAAAGAACAGCACTAAAGTTTGTACTCTGCTGCATTGGATCAATCTCTCATTTATGCAAAGTGGGGAAAACAAGTCATTTACAAGGGAGAAGGACCAGTCTGTTGCTACCAAATAGGCCATATGAATTGGCATAGCCCTGGATTGAGGGAGACTTTCAACCAACCAGAATCTACTCCCACACAGGTACAATCTTTCTCCCTGCTGTGTCTGTCCTGGGATCAGGTCACCTGGCAATATGGCATCAGTTTCAGTTCCTCTTTTCTCCCCACCTCTAGATAAGAATGTTAGATTAGGTGCCTGCCATGATTGGAAACCATGATCCTTTTTGTGAGGGTCTGGTCCTGTACTGTGCTGAGCACCTTGACTCAGCTCCAAAAAAGCACTTAATTGCTTTGCTAGGCTCAGGATGTTCAGCATATTGCAGGAGGAGAACCCATGTCAGCATGAAAATCCAGCAAAGGAGAACAGTGAGAAAGATCCACAGGAAACATTTTTCAGAATGGGTCCCTGGTGTTAACTATAGGCTAGTAAGAGGGTTTATAGAAGCTCATCATGGACATTTGTCAGAAAGCATGCTGTTTGGAAGAAGGGAGAGATGCAGAACTGCAGGCCTCTCAGAAAGCAACCCCCTCTACTGATGCTTAATTTCTTTTCCGGAATACACACTGAACTACTGCCAGGTTCTCCACCACAAAAGGATGTTTTTAGAACTACTCCTATTACCTAATTGAAGCTCAGGTTAACTGTCTGCCTTTATTTTAATTAAAATCCCAGGAACACATTCTAGGATTTTTTATCTTTCCTTCTAGAATTTTCAGCTGTGTCATGAAGTAATTTCACAGAAAGCTGAAAAGTAACTCTGAACAGGAAAAACAAATGAGAACTGCAAAGAAGAAATAGACTAAAGGGAAGTGTGGATATGTTAATAAAATTTCATTACATATAGAGTTTGGATCATACAGTGTTGTTTTTACCAGCATAAGCACTGCAGTTAGCATATGAAAGTCTTACAGATAACATGTACTTATGTTTTGCTTTTAGGTTGGTGGAAGTGGCCTTCACTTGGTAAAAAAAAGAGGTGAGGGCAAGACCTGTCTCTTCAGTGCCTCACACTATGTCAAGTTCTGTTTGGCCTGTCTGCCATCACCTGGCATCACCCTTAGCCAAACTGAGCCCACCAGTTAGCTTTTTGTGCCAACTTTGCATCAGTGCTCGTAGTTGCTGAACCACAAGATAAACAGCCACGGATCCATGAACCTTGCTAGGGCATGGAAGGAAGGGGGAATCAGGCCTGTTGGGACTGGGTATGTGAGACATTGGCAATGGAAAGTTAAAGGGCTTAGCTCAAGTATGGGAGTATCTTAATCACTGTAGATCCCTGCATAGATACCCTTATTTCATTTAATCTTGACCTCTTTCAATTTAATTCGAGGCGATTAAGAATCAGTGTGAAAGCCCTGACTCATGACTAACACTGGGTGACAGTGAGGAGGCTCGATCTGCCTGAAAGGATGGGTAAGCTACTCCAGAATGCAGCTCTTGATCTGCAGTATGTTGGTTTTTTTACAGAAATAACAGCATTTTTCCTTAAGGCAGTGGCTCTAAAATGGAATTTCAGGGGCTGCAATAAATATGCATTGGCTATCTGAGTAGTATAGGCAGGATAGAAAGCAAGGGGAGGAGGGAAGCAATCACATTTATGCCAATGAAAACTGTTCCCACCCAAAATTAAAAGAGACCAGGTGAAAATTATGTTTTTTCATGTAGGACTTTGTTTTAGTTACATAAAACAAATAAGCCTGTCTGGGTCACAGTGCTTTCATGTCTGGTTTATATTAAAGCATGTAACTGGATTTGAACCTAATTTTAAACCCAACTATATTCCAGAAATACAAATCTGTTTGTGCCCTGTATTAAGTTAAAGTAATTTCATATAAAGAATGCATAGGAGTTTGCACTTATTCACCTAAAATCCAACCTCCCTTAGCTTCAGTAAAACTACCTCAAGGTTTAAGACAAACCGAGTGAAGTTTGCTTTACTTTTGCTGAGCCTCACCTAGACATCAAAAAAATTCAAGGACACTGAAGACAAGCAACCAGCTCTCTTTTTGCTAACATGCCTTAGACCTTTCAGTGCAAGAAGTATTCTTGGATGGCAGAATCTTATGTCAATAATATGCCTGTGGGGCAGGAGGGCTTATTGTGGGAGGATTTCCTTTTCTTTCTGTTCCTGCTTCTCAGCCTCCCTAGCCAAAAAAAAAAAAGGGAGTTTTAGAGCAAATAAAACAGCTTTGCCAAGACAGAGAACTCTTCACAGAGAAGTGGTAGTCCTCAAGAAAGAAGATGACTAGGAAATGAAATCATCTTTGGTTTGATGAAAAATGGAAAGAGGCTTCATGCCTTTTATTTGCTCAGTAAAGGGGTCACTATATGGGGGTTTGCAGACATCCATGACAGCCTTGTCTTCATTAGTCTTTCTGTCTGTTATCAGATGTGAAGCAAAAGAATGCTTTTCCTGACAGCTACTCTTAGGACACACATATCTGCATGGCTGCTGCCATTTTCATTCTTTTTTCTTCATAAATGGATATAGAAGATTAGCTGAAGCTGCTAAACAGATGAATGTCATCAAAACTGGTGACTGAATTTCCTAAGTATCATTGCTCTCCTAGGGAATAAGTCAGGGATAATGTCAGCGGACAAGAAAATTATGTCTCTTCTTCAGTAATCAGTGTGGGCCCATCATGCAGCAAGACATAGGCTACAAAGGTGTCTGGAGCAGGATGCTGTACTCCTCCCTGTGTGCACTACCAAAAGCCATCCATCCAGTAGAGTCACACACAAGGACACAGACAGCCACACCAACAGAGCCTATAACATTCTCATTCAAAAGCAGTGCCTCCAGGCAGAAACAAGAGCTGGAGCCATGGGCAACATGTTCCTTACTCCTGGAACCAGTAGCACTGTCTCATCTCCCACAGGAAGGAAATAGAAGGTGGCGTGATGGTGCTACATGAGAAAAGGCTGTGTTACACAGTTCCCAGAGGGCTCCTCCCCAGCAGCCCTGGTGTAATTTTATGTCGACAAGACAAGGTAAGATGTGGGCCTAGCAGTGATGCTGGTAGAGTTGGGAACCAATGAAGGGTAGAAAATGTCACTGTCTGGTTGGGTCTTTGCTTCCCTCCTCTAGACTCCAGAGAGAAAATCCTCTCCAAAGAAATTTTGGAAAGATTCTTCTCTTCTTTTACCAATAAATTTCTTTAAAGCCTAACAGCAGATTATATTACTAGCTTCCTGAGGAGAAAAGCTCTGAGCAGATGTACTTTGGACTTTACCTGTGAAACCAGGATGGATCCCCTTTGTAGCAGCCATCATCCTTGGTGACTGCCAAACTCCCTAGAGCCATTAAGGTTCTCTGCACTGCTGCCATGTCCTTCCCTAGAAAGCCAGACAGTGAAATTAATGTAAGAAATCCTTGCAAAACAAATAGCTTGGCACACCAATAAACAGTCTCACCCGATGTATTAACTAACTCTTTCAGCTCTCTTGAAGAAGTGCATTAATAGCATTATAAATTATATTTTACCATTGCTGAAATGGAGGTACTGACAGGCAAGAGCTTGTCATAAATCATCAAAGGGATAGCGTAAAAGTGAAACTTAACAGTTCAGACATTTCCAGGTTTCCAGGCCTCTGGCTATTTTAATGCTTTCCCCCATATTATTTTAAGTCCTTCTAGATAATCATTTTGGCAAAATTTTCTCTTAAGAAGAGATCATTTGGTGTACAAATACTTGTAATATACTCAGTAAAATGTGGCTGAAGGAGAATAGCGTGTTAAATAACAGTGCTCTGTCTCAGTTTTTTCACCTGTAAACTGGCAAAATGGTTATCCCAGCATTTAAGCACTGGCAAATCCAGATAGTCCCTGTGCTAACAGAGTTGACAGCAGTCCTGGAGAGCTCCTGTGCAGGTAACTCGTGTCAGTCCTTCCCAATCAAACCATCAAAACACCTCTCAAATCCTTCTTACTGGCTTGCTTTCTCAGGCTGATGAAAAAATAAGTTCTGCAATTTCATACTTGCAATTCCTGCCATCCAGACCATTATTCATTCACTTCCCCCTATGTTACCTCACTTCATTCCTCACTTCAAAAAGTCAAGGTTCACCTCATCTTTACCCAACTAAAAATTACATATCTGGTCATCACTAGTTCTTTAGGTACACTCCACAAACAACAGAAGAAAAAAGCTTATCATGGGATAATTTACCCTATCTGCATTGGGAATGGTGAAATTGCTTATCATTTGTTTAGAGGCACACCTTCCACCTAGCTGAAAATTCACCAGGTTTGCAAGAGGACACCTTACAATTTTGAAATACAAGGCTTATTTTCAGTAGAGGTTTGCATTTAAAAAATGGTATCCCTTCCTCCCGTATCTCCTTCCAAAATGAGGATAATAATAATAAAAAAAAAAAAAAATCCTTTTTGTTCAGTGAATTAAAAAGCAAACAAACAAACAAAAAAACAAGGTAGACACAGAGATTTTTTAAAAAAAAAAAAAGAGAGATTGCTCATTTTTTCTTGGTTCTTTCCCTGCATTTTGTCACTTGGTGTAAAAATGGCAGGGAACATAAGGACATTAGAGTTAGTTAGACTCAACTCATTAGTAAATCCAGACATGTTCACTTTTGGTAAACTTTCTAACAAAAATGAGTTGCAGCATGTATTTCCAGTTGTTTGAGGTGGTAAGTTGTTAGAAATCTGCCCTTTGCCTCTAACTTTTTTTCTGAAATCCTTCTGTGTTTCTGTGATTCCCCTCCTTTTTCTTTTCCTGTTCCAGTTCTTCCTCTTTCCTAAAATAATTTATCTAGTGAACGGATCTGATTTTGACTGCAAGTTCTTCATGTGGGAAAATAAGTAATTCATAAAAACATGAGATAGTAGAGACATAATGATAACAACATTAAACAATATTAATGAAAATCACTATGGATAAGCTGGAGTCTAGAGGGAAGTAAGCATGGCACATTCTGTGTTTATGGTCTGCATCATCCTAATTATAGGCAGACGCAGTTCAGGGCTTTGGTTCATACAACTTAAATGCATAACACACTGGCTGAGATGAGGAAGACACCCTAAAGCTAAAACCATCTAGCAGCTTCCAGCTGTGGCTGTTGTACAGCCTACTAAAGTTTATAGCAATCCTACCTGCAAGGGACCATTTGCTCAGAAAATAAATTACCAGCCATCCAGAATCCTTGTTTCACTATATTTGTTAATGCAAACTGCATCAGACAGGGTCCTTGGTTAAGAGGGCAGCTGAAGAGCTGACATCCCACATGTGCACATACACAAACCTGCATGGAAGGGCATGAGGCAGTAACGCTCAGAGCTCCCCGAAGCAGCAGATTTACCATATGCTGTAACAGATGCCACATACAACATCCTTGGGATGCCTCCCGTGTAACAAGGAGTGTGGTGACTGACTGGGATGAAGAAAGATGTGAAGAAGGATTTAAAAGTGAATGAGCTGAATAATGACAGCAAGCACAGAAAAGAAGAAAAAGAAACAAAAGATGGCTAGCAAAATATGACGATTGGCTTCGTGCAGCCATCTGGCAGCCCCCCACACTCTGCACTCAGCTCTGCTATATTTGTCAGTGGAGAGTGGGAGACACTGCAGGGGAAAAACAGACTGAGTGGGAGCCAAGCACCATGTGACAAAATATAGTCACAGCCACAGCTCTGTTTTGCAGTTTCCTTGATGAATATGAGGGGTGCTCAGGATGAGGGAGGACTCCAAATCTGCATGGCCTTGTGACATTCACCCTCTTCCAGCAAAGGATACAAGGGGCTCAGCGGTTGGCATAAAAAGGGCTGTGAAAAATTTTAAATTTCCACTGACAAAGTCACCTAACACTGCAGCCATCCACCAGAAGGGATAACACACATTCTCCGAAGCCAGGTTTGACACTGGCATTGCAGAAAATTGTGTTCAGTGCCTTTCCTCAGCTCCAGTACTTGTTCACTGACAGCCATGTGGGCTGCCTGCCCAGCCTCCAGACTCAGCCTCCCTGAAGCATGCTGCAAGGACCCACACTGAAGGCACTTCTGCATCTTCAGTGTCCTCTGCAGTGTGCTTTGAATAGCACAGCTTTGTTAGAGGATCTTGGCACTGCCTGTACAAGGAGGAAGGGGCCTTTGCTCACTTCTTACGCTAAGCTTTTTCCTGCGAAGAAAACCTGGCTAGAAGGCCTTCTTCTCTGGGTCCAGAAAGGGGAAGATTGAAAACCAAAGACAGAGGACTGTGCTGCACAGTATTTCTGAAATGCTTTTCTGTAAAAGCTGAACAAGTACTCAGGGGTACAGCTGCCTCTTCCTGTCTGGATATACACCAGGGAGGTATCTGTAAAAAACAGTGAACACAGTATCTTAGGCATGGATTAGGGAAGGCTGCTCAGCACAGCATGTTTAAAATAAGAAAGGGCCAAACGATAGGTGATGCTTCTGCTGGACCAAGACGTCACAGAGATGAAGAAAAATGCACCAGATGGACTGAGTTTGAAGCAGCCAACAGCAGATTGCATCCTAAAAAATGTCCATTGTTACTAAGAATTTCAAAGCAAAAGCTCTCAGAAAACAATTAGTGCCAGCAAAAAAGCTGTTTTTCAATCACACATACTCTTTTTTTCCCCTATAAACATATACTGACATCTCCTCTTTCTGAAGAGGTTATAGCCTGAAGTGTAGGATCACTGTAATTACGAAATAGTGAAAAAGAGACTGTATCCAGCTAATGCATCCAGGTTCAGATGATTCAGCCCTGAGGCACCACAGATGCTAGAGGTCAGAGTTACTGTTAAACACAAAAAGCTTGCAGTGACTCAGTGCTGGAGAGACATACTGTTTCATCTCAGCACTGAAATGAGCAGCAGGAGTGATGAAAAGGGAGTGGGAAAGTGAGGAGACACAGATTAGTTTTGGGAAGTCCTAAAATATCAACGAGGAAAAGTCTTGTATGTCTCCTCCCTAGGCTGCATGTTGTGTTTCGATTTCCTGTTCTCTGGAAGTTACTAGCTTTTTTCCTTAGGTCTGTTGAAAAAAAGGTGAGGAGTGAAAGGGAGAGAAACAAGGAGAGAGACACCATCGTTTGGAGCTTTAGAGCAAGTCCTTTTCATTGTAAGAATCAATGTACCATACATTCATCTGCATGGTGTGAAGCCATTATGAGATGCAAAAACCTGTGAAGAACAGCATCTGAAACGACCTATTACCATCCCTTACAAAATAGATGGAGCTTCTCTTTCAACAGCCTGCTAGGCTGAAGGAGGGAAGGTGTTTCTTCCAGGGAAGTGAAAATCCCTTAAGTTAAGACATTTAAAGGAAGACTAAAGACTGAACTGGATGAAACAATCCTGCCCTTGTGCCCAAAGGTAGGATTTGTCAAGCAAATCTGGCACCCTGAGAACATTATAGATTCTAATAACTCCAGCTGTCAGAATATACTTCCCTTCTAATACACCCACAAAGAGCTAGCTCCCTAGTATTTCATTCCTTGAGCTGTCCTTCAGAGGAGTGATCTCCTCATGTATCTCAACTTCCTGTGAAAATAGACTCCACTTCTTTTTGCTGTGTGTGTGTTCCTACACAAACTATGCTGACCAGCTTTCTCAATGGATTATCTACCTCTTTTTGTTGTTTCGTTCTCATGGCAGATTTTTGACCTTTTCACACCTGCCTTTCACTACCCTGCAGTTGTCCTTGCTCTGAGCCCTCACACAAAGCATTTTGCACCACCTTCTCCAGAGAGACACAGGATATACTGTATATTTCATTAGAGCACTAGGAATGGATGCCTCACCACAGAAGTGAGCAAAACCAGCTGCATGAACACACAAATGACTCAGCTCTTCAGGAACTAAAACATGAAATTTCCTTTTCAAGCATGGGATGGGGATAGCCTTCACTGGGCTACTGCAAAACCACAGGGGCACACTGAATTTTGTTGTTGTTGTTGCCACAGTGACCTCTCTTAGAAGACTGTATCCTTAGAAAGAGATGCTTGGTTAACATGGTGTTAGGAGTCAGTTTTGCTTCTCACTAGTCATAAAATGAGGCCCCATAAGCTTCACAGAGGCATTTATGCTCCTGGGTATGCCTTTTATAGCTCTAATTTAAGCTTTGCTTATAATTTGAAAACTGCAATAAAATCTTGTCATCAGAAAAAACAGTTTTCCATATTTGCTATTAGAAGCTATTTATTTGGAAATAATTAGCATAGAGAACATTTGTTTTATTAGGTCTGTGGATTTCTATCAGAATTACGGGCTTTTGGATAACACATGAGCTTGGAAAGGCTCCGTTATGCCCTCAGGGTAATATAAATCCCTCAGAGGAGATAATGCACCATTGGAAGAACACGGTAATGAGGTAAGGCAAACAGAAACAAAAGATAATTACGTTAGAGAATATGCCTTAGACAAAATGCACAATTAAAACACATCAAAGCAAAGTAAAATAAAGACTGCAAGCTGACTTCCAGTTTATTTTTACCTTCCCATAAATCCACTGTCTGGAAAATATCTGTTGTTCTTACTCCGTAGATTTCAGCAGCTTTTAAGAACTGAGAAATTTGTTCCATCTGCTTGAAAGCCATTTTTGATTCCGAGATCTTTGCAATGGGCTCATTTCCCTTTGGATGTAAACTGTTTATTAACTTGCATAACAGCTGAGAGATAAATACAGAAACAAAATTAAAAAGTAGTCACCAAACCAGAAGACAATTTCTCCATATGAAATGATGCTGCAAAATGCTTTTGACCTGGACAGTTTCTATCAGGGACATAAATTCTTCAATGCAAAACAAAGAAGTGAATTGATGATAATAAAAGTTTATTAGAAATGCATTAAAGCTTTCATTAACTGATGGCAATAGCCTGACCAAATAAATCCTAATCTCCTAGAAACAACAAAGCAATCACTGATAAAGGTTATGTAACAACTGACAGAGAAGAAACCACATGCCCAAGCCAGAAAAATAACCAGTGTCAATTGAAATATTGTTAAAGTCACTTTGGCAGAGATTCAATGATTAGCATATTTTTACAGCCCACTGCAAACAGCAGCATCTGTCTGTTGTTCAATAAACCAATGGAATACAATGTTTTAGCTACAGAATTTTTCCCAAGAAGAAAACAGTGATGACATATTCCAAGCCTTCAGAATTTCTCTGTCTTTCTGTCTTTTCTCTGACCTTTCCCTGTCAACACTGATTATTCATTAAAAAGAAAATATATGTAAGAAGTATACATAAGAAAAAAAAAAAATCTGATTTTAAGACTGATTTAATGTAACTGTGTAAGAAAAGGTACTGAAGGAATGAGTCAGTCATATGTAACATGCATGACTCATAAGAATCATAAGTACTGTATTAATCCCAGTGCACTAGCAGAATAATTATCTTCTGAGATTAAGACTCCTGGTAACAGGAAAAATCAGATACTGAGACATAGATTTCTGGACTGGCCATAAACTCTCACCAATTTGGCTAGATTAAGACAGAAAATAAGGATAGTGTGCATGGAAACACATGCAAGTATATAATTGCACGAAACACTTACCGTTCCATCCATCAGCCAGGTCTGAAAATGTTGCCTTCCAGGAGGAGGGTGCTCTATCTGTTCTCCACACTGTACAATAATCCAGTTCACCAGCCTAGACTCTAATTCCGGGTCATATTTCTGTTCAATCTTTTCCTGAACTTCTCGGCTTAAGCCATAGCTTGGTCCTCTGTTAGCCATCTCTGGAACCAAAACAGAACTTACTCAGTGGGTAGAGTCCTGATCTGCAGCTTTGAAGTACACACCGGAAGATTAAAGAATACAGAGTGAGCAGCCTGCCCTATATGTTAGACAGTTGAACAGATGTTCATCAACACTGAAAGTAACTGTTATAGCTGTTCTGCAGAACAGGGGAGGGATCAAAGAGGGAATATCCTTTTCCAAAAGCACAATTCAGCTACAATATCTTTTTTTAAGAAAAAAGAAGGAAAAAACAGCAGTCCCCCCTACCCAACCACAGAAAAAAAAGAAAAAAAAAAAAAAAAGAAAAAAAAAAAGAAAATTAAAAAGAGGAAGCTATAAAAAAAAGGGTTCTGCTGTGTTTACAGAGCATACAATAGAGTTCTCAGATCAATGTTAAAGCTAGCTGCACATCCAAAAGCACTTTAAAATTGCCTACCTAATGCTTGCTAATAAGAAGGTTGTACATGGGAGCTGAAGCAATCCGATTAAAGATGCAGTCAAGGGCTTCCTCAGCAGAGATGCAGGGATGGATATCCAGAGATCAGCAAACTGCAAAGCGTTGATGAATTTAAGAGATGGAGGCTGCCACAATGCCCTGCTGCTGCTGCAGCATCGTGGTTTGAAGAACAGTGTATTGATTTGATTTTCCTCACATACGAGGAGGGTCAAAGCAGGGGCGTTGCTAAGAGCCATTAAAGAGGCCTGCCTACTCAGTCACAGCCTGGGGATCCTGTTTATCTCGCCCATCTGCAGTCTGTTTTCATGCACGTTTCCTCAGCCTTGTGCTGTTCACCCTACAGGCTCAGTTTTACTCCACCTAGTCTGCATCAACCCAAACTGCACCAAGCAGCCCAGTGCCAGATAGTTAGAAATACAAGAAGGGGGACTTCACCAGATTTCATTCTGTTAAGTGAAGGTAACAGAAAATACTATACGTCTCATTTTTAATCACAAAGCACAAGTAAAAGCTTTTTCTCCCTGTTCTATATCATGATGCTAATAGGCTTAGAGCATGAAAAATAATTTCTCCTCTTCCCTGTTCAAGTCCTGATAAAAAGTTTTGACAATCAGATGACAAGCCAAGGAAGAGAAGGCAGGTAATAGAATATTATTATCACCCTATCACTACTATATATTAGGCTTTCAATAGGGCAATAGCGTCCCGAGAAAACAACTTGAACCACTAAAAAAGAAAAAAAAAAAAAAAAAAAAAAAAGGGAAATCATCATAACCTAACCAACCTACCATAAACAGAAGGATCGTATTTTCTGCTGGTATGAGTCAGCACACCTCCAGTGACAGCAAGGGAGCTCTGCCTATGTGCAGTTGCTTAAATTTTGATTATACCACTGCAATGGAGGGAGGGGAGAAAAGGAAAGGTAAGACAAGAGACTTTTCTTCCAATTTAGTATGCACAGATTTATCCTCTACTAAATAAAATATTTTTGTTCCTGAGTTGCACCAGATTTCGCAAAATATTTTTCATCCCTGCTGTATTATCCATTCTGCTACAAAATAGCTCCGTTTTGGCAAATGATTAATGTTCAGCTTGATATGAAAGGAGGCTGATAAACCTGAGCTGGATTCAAAATCAGCTTTGCATATGGAAGTCCTGCTGCATTTAAAAAGAAAACAAACAAACAGGGTGAAAGGTATAGAGTTCCTTGTATATCTATCTCATAATGGTTTCTTCATCCATTACTTTCTCATTGTAAGACCATGAATCCTCAAGTTTATACTGCTTTGGATGCTGCTGGACTTGAGCAGACTCAAGAGATGAAAAATTTAATACATGACCTAATTCATTGTTGTCCTCCACGGGCATTTCATTTAGTACTTTGTCTTCTCCGCACTGGTAGTTTCAAAACCCTATGAGACATTTGATTACATAACACAGAGCATGCTACGTGACAGGGCCACCACTTGAGCACTTTCCATCCCAGTGAACATGCTGTTGAAGGCACAGCAATGCACAGGAAAACCAAGACTGCAAACCAAGCCTGAAGATCAGAGGAGTAAACTGCAGCTGCAACAGTAAAAGGCAGTAGATGAATTTGACGTCCTTTCCATTCAAGCAATTGTTAAGGGCCAGGCGTTACACTCTTTGGCCAGTCCCACAAGGAATAAGAAGCTTTATTTTGCTCTTTCGGATCTTTTTTCATTCTTCTGTTTAGAAGGGAGCTACACAGGTTGTTTGGCTGTTTCTGGTCACAGCAGGGTGTTCAGTGCTCACTGGCAATACAATTTCATGAAAGCCACCTCCCTTTGCATCAGCCTCTGACCCCATTTCCTAAACTGGGGGCAGGGACAGGTAATTTAACTCTTCTAAGCTGTAGAGCAGAGGTCTCCCCCTTCACAGATGTTGGCTATGCAACCTATTCCTGAGGGATCACTCCATACTGTGAAGGCTGAAAAGCAAGCTTGTCCATCAGTATCAATTTTTAATAAGGCATTGTAATCCAGGAAAGCTGCAGAGGATTGGAAAAATGCCAGCCCACCCCTCCGATATTTCTGAACTACAAGTAACCAAATTATAAGGTTGCTTCTATGCCATCAATCCTGAGAAAAACAATGGATTTTTGTTTGTTTGTTTGTTTTAAAGTGATAGTGTTTATGCAATTTACTGAAAGTTCTGTAATACATTAAAGCATGACACATTCATTAGGAAACTAAACTGATTCCGAAACAACATGACATGTTAAAGAGATGAAAGCTGGCCAACTAGTATGTCCTATAATGAAAGTAACTGAAAAATCATTAATGACTCTGTATATTTTTATTCAACTTGTAGAAGAATGTGTTTCCAGGCCTGAAGTATTTGTTACTAGAAGTCATGACAAAAAAGACCAGACTCCTAAGAAGATCCCAGTTCAGGCAAACTGTGATGAGTAAACAATAACATTAAAGAAAACTCCTTGAAATCATTCTACCTGGAAGAAGGTAAAAATATGTCTCATTGCATCCAAAGCGTAGCCATCATCAGAAAAGTGTTTTCAGAATGTAGCACTCTGTCCTATGAAAAAAACACGTTAGAAAAAAAATGCAGAGGGTGATGGAAGATAAGCATGTGGGCACAGATGCTGGATAAGACACTGTGGCTGAAGGCCTTGGCTGAACAAAACATGAGAGGTGCAACAGCAATGGGACTACAATATGCTAGTTCCGACAATCACTCTCCAGAAACATGGTGAAAGAATGAATTAAATTCAAACAGACACTCCAGTAACCAGAGGATTGAAAATTAGAGCTTTTACAGCAATCACTGTGGAAGGATTGTCTGTTTAACTCACCAAAGCCAGAAGTTAAGAAATGGCAAGCACATGTGGCTGCAAAGCAAAGAAGAACTGAACTAACTCCAGTTCCTTCTGTTGGACAGGAATATTAAAGCCTCAGGGCTAGAAATGTGATGTGGAAGGGGCAGGTTTTCAGTAGCAAAGGTACTACCATTACAACACTTCATCTACTGCTTCCGATGGATTTTATCCTCATATTTTTCTTGGTAATACAAGATTAGAACTTACAACTAAAAATAGAGATGAAGCTTGAATACTTGAAGTAGGATTTCATGCCTGAAAGCACTATGGCTCATCTTATGCTTTCAGATAACCACAACATTACTCTATAAACGTAAAAATCTTTGTGAATCTGTAAACAAATACTGCCAACAACAACAAACCTGACATTTAGATCCAGGGTGACTCAACAGTTTTCTTCCAACAGGAACATAGAGCTAAGAGTAAAATCCTGCTACAGAGCAGCCCTCAACCTTTGCTGGATTTGCTGTTTGGCAATTCATTCCTTAGAAAGAGCCTGGTATTCTAGCCATCCCAAAGCACCATCTTCCAAAGTATGCTGGATCAATTCCCATCAGACAAAGCTATCCAGCAATTACAATAACTGGAAAGTCCAAGCTCCATTTCCCTGGTCTGCCACTGTGCAATAATGGACCTTTCATAACTAAGGTTTTTGGTTTTGTTTTTTAAAGGAAAAAACATAAAATTAAAAAATCAGGAAATACTCCAAATCTGTAAAAGTGCTTCCTTCACAAGAAAATCTTCTGAAGGGCTGCTGAAAGATGCTCCCTGCATATACACTTAGGTTGTCATACCCCATTTTCTAGAGTTGGGATGCTAAGGTTCAATACAAGCTCAGTGCAATTATGGGGCATTTTCCAGGGACCTGCAAGGCCAAGTAAGCCCTCTGCAGACCTCTTGGTTTTATTCATGGCCTTGCAGTGGAAACTGATTCCTGTGAATATATATGCCAGCATTCCCAATATTCATGATGACCATGAAGGTAAGTTGTGGATTTTTTAAAGTCTTGTGCTGGATTGACAGACTCCTTGAATGAAAACCAGCACATTTTATCATATCGATATTTTATCCGTCCCCAACAAAACCAACACCTTCTGACATCTGCCTTGATTTGAAAATTTGGCATTGGAATACGTATTTACCAGAAGAGAAAAGAAGTAACATCTTTATTTCATTGAAATATAGGTCAAACCAGACAGCAAGACTAACAAACAAACCAAGAAGATCAAATCACCAAACTAAATAAATGCTTTCTCTTAAAATTAGGGATTTAGCTTTGCTATCAGGGACTTTTTCAAGAGTTACTGTCCCAAGGACTAGAACACTGACATGCTTTCTGCCAGGAAACCATACTCAATACAGAAGTAATGCAGAGGTTTCTCCCAGGCAGCTTGTGTCCTTCAGGACAGTGTCTTTTCCAGGACCAAAGGCTAGGCAGGCCATCTACATCACTCCAACTCTTAAGTGTACTACTGTTCAGCACAGATACGGGCACCTGCTTCCACCCTGACAGGCAGCACTGACCTTCTCATGTTGCCATGTGGGAGGCGAGGGGACAACATTGGGCAGGTCATAAGGCCCAAAAAGAACACAACCTTTCAAATGCTCGCCTAAAAACATTTTAAATTTGTATTTTAGTTTCAGAACCAAGTGACTGGAAGTTTTAGCAGCTGTCATTTGCTTTTCATTCCAAATATAAATGCAAAGCTAGGCAAAGCTCCTTGCCAAACAAGCCAAGACATTGTAGCACTGCAACAGGCTGAGAACATGTCTATTCCTCACCCCTGAGCAGATCACAAGCTACAACTGCTGTGTCATATGAAGGACACCCATTTCTCTTTAATGGAGTAGAAGCATTGGACCATATAACATACACATGCAGGACTTGAAAGAGAAATACAAGGTCAAGCCTGCAAATAAGACTGCAATACGTCCTGTAATTTAGATTTATGCATAACATGGCTGAGGCTGTAACTATCATTCTGTTCTAGCCAAATATGTATTGAAGAGGCGAGCTCCTACAGTTGCAATGTAAATCTGAGCTATATAAACTGATCTATGAGCAGTAAATCTGTGAGCAGTATATTTTTGTCCTTTGTCTGTCTCTTCTTCCCAGCCATTACAGTAATCTCTTCCCCCTAAAAACACCTGCCAGGAGAAAGCAGCATGCAGTGATACTAAAACCATGTACATAGCAAGCTGCTGGCTCTTAAACAGAACAGCTGATTACCCTCTGCTTCTCCTGTCCCTGCCAGGCTGAAGAACAAGGGCAGAAGGGTGAGGGTGCGCACTGATTTTTTGTATTTCTGTATGAGTTCCTTACACAGTTGTTGAATTTTCACCAAGCTTTAGCAAATTTCTGCATTCTCACACATCTGACTGAATTTGCTCATCAGCCCAAAGCAGAGACCACTGATCTTAAAAGACAGGTGAAACACAAAACCCTCTTCTATTTCCAGTGAAGCCTTTACCTTTAACATAATTTTTTAGCACTTAAAAAAAAATAAAATGTATATATCTGTATCTGAAAGGGTAAGCTAGGCCTCTCTATAGAAGCACAACTGCGTAACTTAAAAACCAAGATAGTTCAAATCTCACTACTTCCCAGAAAACAATTTTCCCTCCCACTGGGTTTCACCCCCCCAAGGGAGGGAATGGGGACCAAGGAGAAACAACACGCAGAGACCTAACATAGCAACTCTGACCAAGGCACTGGTTCAGAAAACGTAACTCTGTATTGCAATATGACTAGAGCATTGGAAACATCTGAGCAGCAGGAGATAACATAGATGGTTAAAAGTTTCTCTCTAAGCACATTTTAATTTGATATGAAAAGTATGGTACCATAAATCAACTCCCCTCACTGAGTAACAGTGTGTCCAAGAGGGCACATAATCAAAATTAACATACCAATGAAACAGCAGGAGGCAGTTCTTCTAAGGCCTATCCAGCTGTGGGTTTTTGTGAACATTACTTTGTATTTTGCGTTGATGCAAGAGAAAGTAAGCTAGGAAAACTGAAACTACATGAAACAGTATCATATAACTCAAAAAAAAAAAAAAAAAAAAAAAAATAATCTGAAATGTGTAAAAAAAAACCAAAAAACAGAAAAGTCTCAAAAAATAGAAAACTTGAACAGAAAAAAATCCAAGCATAGAAAACTGCATTAGTACAGTTCAATATACACAGAATAAGAGCACTTGTTTATTAGCAAACAAGTTGAATAAGCTTCAGAGACTCTTTCAGCACAGACTGGTCCATTGCACAGTTTAATCCCAAACAAGAGAAAGCATGCCTCACGATTTTCTTCCCTTTTAGAAAGCACCACTGTTTGCTCCACAAGTTAAGTCTCAAGTAGTTGGATTTTACAACAGATCTGAAACAAAAATGTTGGTAAGGAGTAGGGACGGTTGAGGTCAGCTGGTAATGCTTTTGTTTCTTTTTAATGAAAACTGTTACCTGCTTCTTTGGTATGATATGCTAATCAAGCTTCCTGACTAGCTATAAAAGCTTTTTGTTATTTACTCATGAAACTTGAATGGCTCTAACTAACTGCCCAGTAGGAATTACATTATGTAGTATAAGCATGACATGCAAAATAAATACCTCGAGGTGCTTATTCAACTAGTATTGTGTGATCAAAATCAGCAAGATACGCAGCTGAGTTGCTCGGTTAGTGTCCTGAGATTCCTTGTACTGTGACAGGAGTGTCAGCACCAACAAGTCGGTGATATGCTCAAGTGACAGATAAGCCCAGCAGTCATTTTCAGACCTGCCAAAAGTGAAAGACAATGAGACCACTAACAACCTAAGCTAAGAGTGCTACTGAAAGTGTAGATTAAGGTATTCAGAGAAAACCAACCCCCCCCAGGCAGTACAACAGATGGTAAATTTAAAAGCCTAAGACACTGATCATTTTGTGTTAAGCTTATTGTGGAGCAAATGTTACATGTTCACAAAACATACTTTGAATTTGATAGTAAATTAGAAGCCTGTAAAAAAGAATTAAAAAAAACCCCCAAACTAACAAACAAAAACCCCACAAAAAAAAACCCCCAACAACAACAAAAAATAGCCAAACAAACCCAAACAAACAACAAACAAACACAGAACATAAGAATTCATTATAAAGGATTTAAAATTTTGCACCATTCAGAGTTTTCCAAATATGTAATATCCTGGTTTAACAAAGTATTTCTAGAGAGGAAAGAAGTCCTTGTTTTTAAACATGACTAATAGTAAAAATAATTCACTATCTAGGCATCTATTGGCAAAGATGAAAGAGATCATAGAATGGTAGGGATTGGAAGGGACCTCTGGAGATCAAGTCGAACCCCACTGCCAGTGCAGGATCACCCAGGGCAGGCCACAAAGGAACAGATCCAGGTGGGTATTGAAAGTCTCTAGAGGAGACTCCACAGCCTCCCTGGGCAGCCTGTTCCAGTGCTCTGTCCCTCTCACAGCGAAGATTTTCCTCATGTTGAGGTGGAAGTTCCTGTGTTTCCCCTTGCTATCATTACCTCTTGTCCTATCACAGGGCACCACTGAAAAGAGACTGGCCCCTTCTACTTGGCACCCACCCTTCAGATATTTGGAAACATTAATAAGATCCCCAAATGCCACAGGCATTAACTCGGGACAAAACATAAAACTGAGTAAAAGTGGAACGACACCATAACATGCAAATATTACATTATTAAAGATTGTCACAACTTCCTAATAGGTCACAAACTAGTCACAAGTAGGTTGTAAATCTCTCTGGTTATCATCTATCCCTTCTTTCAGGCATTTGAGCATGCCAAATTGACAGTAATCAAAATGCTGGTAATTATTTCCAGCATAAAGAGAAGGAAAATTCTATGCTTACAAAGAGAAATACCAGTGGAACTACTGTGGCGAAGTTAGAGGAAAAAGTCTGTCTGTATAAGGGCTACCTCAAAGCCACCTCTTCATACTTAAGGAGTATAGATAGACTTTAGAAAATGGGAGGTGAACAGAGAGAAGGGCACTAGTCTCAAAATACTGCCTGGAACACTCTCTGTGAAGAAAGTATAATCTCTGCCTTTTCACTTATGCTATATGCAGCAAATCTGAGGTGCACCTGTAATGTAAATGCTATCACAAATCTCCATTTAGCAAGCAGAGAGAACTACAATACAAATGGCATACAAAAAAAATATCCCATCCCTAGGGTTAAGTTTCAGTAATGCTGTGTTTTGAGCAACCGATGCTGCAGTTTTGTATTCTCCAGAATTGTGTCAACTGTTATGCTGCCTTCTCCCACCTCCTGTTACTACATCAGAATGAGGAAAAAAAAAACAAACCAAACCAAAACCCAACACAACCCCCCCACCAAACAAGAATAAAAAAACCCAAAACACCCAGAAGACTACATATACAATGCTCCCCTTCAAATTTGTTTTCGGCTATTTTGCTCTAAGGCATTGTCACAAAAAGATCTTATCCACAATACATCAATTATTTAATAAAGTCCAAGGTGAAGCTTTGAATGAAAACAATTCTTTCAAGAGAAAAACAGAGTTACAGTCTCTGAAGACATAAGAAGAATTTTTCCTGTCTGAAGTATAACAGTTAATTGAATGTCTGTAGGTTAAACTCCCACTTAAAAAAACAAAACAAAACAAAACAAAAAAAAAACCAAAAAACCACAACATAGCTCAAAACTTTTCAGTTATTGAAACAATTAATATGTGTGTACAAAAAGTACATCCACCACAATTGTTAACTTTGGGCCTTAGAATCACAGAATCATTAAAGCCGGAAAAGATTTAAGATCATCAGGTCCAACCGCATTTGACTTAATTAAGTTACAATTATTGATTATTTATTAATTACTTTGGAATGACTGCACTCCACTTTCTTCAACTTTTTTTTCCATTAAGAGACAAAGCAATCTGAGATGTAAAAAGTGGGTTAAAAAATTGTCATAGGTAAGCTAAGAGAAGCAAGCTTTGAAGTAGCTTAATTTTTACCTTGTCTTTAAAACTCACAAAAATCTGTTTTTCAGGTTTTATGAGATGCAAGTCACATGAATAGAAAGATGACAACTGTTTAACAATGCACAAATATGAACCCTGCTCAACCTTTAGGAATGGAAGCGGCTGAGCAATTTGTGTAAATTACCTGAATTAACTTTTCTTAAAAGTAAACAACACATCCAAGAGGTATTAAAGCTTAAGAAAGTAGCAAATTGCATATTCATACAAACAGGAAAAAAAAGCCTACTCCAGAAACAGCAATACCCAGAAACAGGATTTCATGGATTTCTCTCCTCAAAACAAGTAACCTGAGCTAGATCAACTGAGTTGGGGAATTGGTACACTTGAACTGGAAGGTTTGCATTTAGAGCCAGCTTTTTTACTCTCATACAAGTATTCAATTTTTTTACAACATAGCTTCTTGCTTTTTGCAGTACTGAAACCTAAATAGAACTGTACAGGAACTCATCTGAAATTTAGGGGTTTTTTGCTTCTGTTGTTGGTTTTGTTTTTTTTCTTTTAGTCATTAGTGTTTTTCAGCAAAATAATATACAACATACTTCTACTGAGAATGCTAACACCAAAACCACCAAACTCTCTAGAAATACCTTACACCCAGGAGCTTTAGTCTTTTAAGGTAGCAACTGTGATGCCACCTACTATTTAAAATAATAAAGTCAAAACCAACTTTTTACTTTTGACCCATGTTTCATATTAATACCCATCTGAACAAATTCCTGCCTCTCACCTAAGTTCCTCCCTCTCTCTTTCAAGTGTATGAATGGCACCATATTTTTGGACAAAACACAGGTAAATTAAATCCATTTACTATTAATTTTTATGAATTTACATTACAAGAATCATCCAACGATCAAATTTCATTTCCAAATTTCCAGGCTTGCACTCGTGCACCTCATATTCCCAAATCTGGAAGACACTATTCCTAGTCATGTACAGTTCTCAAGTCACAGAAAAGAGGCAGTGATGCCCTATGGTGCTCTACTCCCCACTTTAAAAGAGTCACTGTATTGATGCAGTTTCAGTTCACAACAAGATTATATCTTGTTCACTTACTAGTAGGCCCCAAAATTAACTATTACAAAGACAGCCTGGAGAAGAGGACCTAAACTCTACTGATAAGCATAGATAAAAGAACTTTATCAGCACTCTTGAGGCCCCACGTCTTTAGAAGTTAACTTCTTCCTTATGTAGTACCCCAAGCACATCATCAGGGTGTGCCTTCCACTTTTCAATTTTAACAGTAGTTAAGAACAATACAAATTTTTATCTGAGATCTGTTTATTATGCTTCATGTTATTCACTACTAATAGCAACAGTAACTTAAGGAAACCCTGAAGTTGTATTTTGCCTTGCACAGATGGTGTCAGACATAAGACACAAGAATGTTACAGCAAAAGGACAATAACAAAAAGGTGTCAAAAGACATGGGAAATTAAAGTTTTACTGTACAGGCCAATAGGAACAAAAATGAACCAACATTTCAGTACAAAAGTGTAGGAAGCTTGTGAGAAAAGGTTTAATAGGTGAAGGAGAGGTTCTGAACACAACAGCAGCATTCCTTCACATTTTGGACTGTCTGTGCAAATGCAGCATTAATAAAATACCTTTAAGAAACAGAGGTAAGGAAACAGGAGATAAAGCTCAGTTCCTACTGTGACAGTCACAGGCCTGGCATCATCTTGCTAAGAATAGGGTTTCTGCAACTCATGGAAAAGAGTCAGGTGTAAAGTTCATGCACCTATGCTACTTTGCAGCTTATGACAGTGTTGCCAGCTTATCAATTAAATCATCAACAGTATTGACAAGAAGTTTCATATCCTCCTTTTCACTCATCCGATGCTGGCCAATTTTGCGGAGGATAACATCCACATCTTTGCTCAAAACACGATCAGCAACTTGCATAGAGATCTGCCAAGGGATGTCACCATCCTTCATGCCATGAATAAGTCGTATGGGACACGTTATAGGAATAGGACTAGTTAGCACACAGTGATTTTCTGCTTCTCTGATGAAGTCGTACGTCAAGGAGTAATATCCTTCCTCATTATGCTTTGTTGGAAACTTCCATTCACCTTTTTCTTCTATTTCTTTTTGTGCCTATAAGAAAAGAGAGCAAAGAACAGACAAGACAGATGTTATGAGTTCTTTAGAGTGCCTCAACTTCTGTTCTACATGCACTAAAATTTCCCCAGGTGTAAAATCTTACATCACCCATTTTTATTAGCAGAGAAGGTATATTCTTGCTTGCCTTCCAGCATCTGAGACGAAAAATGCTCTACTATATCACAAAATCTCTGCACATCTCTCCTGCAAATAAATCCAGTAAAGATTCACCAACAAAATTAAGTTTCTCACAGAATCTATCAGAAAGAAAAAGATGTCTAGCCACATTAAATAGCAAGTCTCTCTGGCTTCAGTCAGTTCACTGAACCTCAGATAGGTAGAATCTCAGGAAAAAGGAATTTTCCAGTCGTCAGTCTTTGCCACAATAGCTGTGTCTACATACTGTATCTCCAGGATCTTACCTTAGTCTTAAGTACTAATACTGACACTACAAAGTGCCTTAGAAAAAGAAAAAAATCAGGAAAATAATTTAATTATTCTAAAGTACAAGTTATTTATTGCCTTATTTATCTGTCACATTGTAACACCTGATCTACTTTACTGAAGGCTGGACATTATCATCTTCACAAAAGCTACTGAGAAAGAGCCTTCCCACCACTTTGGTGGTGGGAAGAATCTGAAGAATTCCCTTTCTACACACACAAACTGTGTTACTTGTCTCATCCAACATCATCTCAATTACTTTAGCAGCTACTTCTTCATCCTTGAAAGCACAAGGATCCAATTTGATTGCAAATATAAGATGTTCAACACTGAAACCTAATGAACTGATGAACAGCAGGGATCTGACTTCACATCTTATATGCAATGGTAACACGAACACATTCTTAGTAGTGATCACACTAGCTTCATACTAGAAGCACAGTATTTTGCAGACTTACAAATTAATGTAAATTTTCAGCTTACCTTCACCACAAACACAGAAAACTTACCAGAAGACTTGCAGAAAAAGTAGCTTGAACATCAGAATTTCTTATACGCTTGATAAGATTTTTAGGTTGCACAAAACCCAACCATCAACACTTACCTCAATGGGAAGCTTCTTAAAAGCTGTTACAAGATGGTCTGCTGCTACAGCTACTCCAACAAGAGCAGCCACTTTATCTGGTCGTGCTATTGCAGCATGAAGCATCAGCCATCCACCCAAGCTGGAGCCCACAAGAATCTTAAAAGAAAGTAAGATACTATTTTACAGGACACAACTAATAATTTTTTTTTCTTCTTTTACAAAGTATCACTTTTCAGTTTGTTTAACTACTTAAAACTTGGGCATAATCCTGCTGTCCTTACCCAGGCAGAACTGCTGTCACCTCCAGTGGAAATTTTGCCTGAGTAAGCACCACAGAATCTGGTATTTTATTATTCTTTTTGTTTGGCATGGCTGGTTATTGCTGTCTGAGACTGAAACACTGTAAACAAAATGAGAGTTGAAATAATTCAGTATCACATGCATACTTTGTTTCCTCCTTAAAATAAATGCACATTGTAGAGGCCCAGTGCAGTGAAAGAGTTCAACAAAAGCACGTCATAATACAGATTTTTTTTTTTTTTTTGAACTGGTATTTCCAGATTGCAGGAGATTTCAAGTTTCTCGCAGACATTTATAAAGGAACTTAAGAAGTCAAATGCTGCTTCTCCTGATTTATTTTTTTAGAAGCTATTTTATCATCTATAGTATCTTAACTTGTAGCATTCCTGAAAAACTTTTAAGTAATGCATCGGTATGGGACACGACATCCTTCTTCATGAAGAGGGATGCACTGCACTGAAACAGCTCCCTGTCCCCTGTCAGGTGGAACCTCCACCATGAGGCTTTCCCAGACTCCCTGGGGTGACAACCCTGTTGTGAGCAGAAGACTCTAATAAATGACCTCCAGGAGGTCCTGACAACCCATGTTTCCATGATGTTGTGATCTTACCTGCTTGCAAAAGAGGTCTTATGAATATGACCTCTCAAATTACTCAGCTTCAGCTTGCAAGTCAGGTGTCTGTTGTTATACCAAAGCTACCAGAGCTATTATAGCATATATTTGATTCATGTTCTACCATAAGGACAAAAGACATTCTGTATTTAAAAATAATATATAACCTGTGGTCCATCTGTAAGTTCATCCAGGACAGATAGAACATCTTTTCTCCACTTCCCAATTGTACACTCCTCAAATTTACCATCTGAACTTCCACATCCTGTATAATCAAATCTGAAAAAGCAGCCATCAAAATGACAGTCATAGTGGTGTGTACAGCAACATAAAATAGTACTGTTTCGTTGGCTCCTATCAAATTAAACGGAGGACAAGATACCGCATTGAGTATTTTCTTACTCAGTCCTGCATATCACTAGCACATGAAAAGAAGTTTAAATGCATCGTGTGCAATTAAGTGATGCAGCATTCTCTCATCATTTGATATAACAATATCCAAATTAAACAGGGTATCTCCCAGACAAATAATTTCCCTTACAGACACAAACCCCATTTTTAAATTGTACAAATGCTCTTTCAAATGCTGTGCTCAAGTATGAAAACTCTGCATTCAACCTAGTATATCAAAGGAGAGTATCACCAAGCATGTGCATATTCTTCTAAAACCTGAGAAGACACTGGGTAACTTAATAAGATCTGGCAGTTAAGAAGCATTCTTAGAGTGGTAACTTAAAATTTAAAACCCCAGGTCCTTTCTTTTTTATTTTTGTGTCCATAGCCTTATGTAACACATAGCACTGATTAGACCACAGAAATTTACCACAGAATTTTCTGAATTACTATCAAAATACATTCTCCTGATTTACTTCAGTCCCACTACGGACATAAATGCTACATCTGAAATGGAAGAAACGTGCTTCTTAGCCTGGCTACAGCACCACACGCATTACAATCCAAATGCCAAAGTTTATGTATTTTTGTTAAAACCCTTTCCCCCAACCCATGATAGCTTCATTTTCCCAAGAACAATGCCCTGAACGTACCTGATGAAGGCATGACCTAGAGAGTTGCAGAAATCTTCAAGAGCAGTTGCTTTCTGACCGTTCATATTTGAATTAAGGCCTGGAAGGAAAATAACCCCTGGATTCCTGCCTTTTAGTTTACGATAAGCAAGATTTGGTCGATCTTGTCGAGTCAGAAAGCTGACTGATGATTTCAGCCTGCAAACTAATAAAAAGAGCTATTTAGCACAATCATCATGATAAACTTGACTGTAATATTAGTATTTTATGCAACTAGGGTTCAGGAGATGTATGGCTATTAAGCAAATGTAACATACTTTTTTATTTTCTCTTGAGCCCAAGTATCTCCTATATTTTTAGTGACTAACTAGTACTGATCAACCCAAAAGGGAAAGCTGATTGATTCATTGTCAAATCATTAAATGCCAACTGTGTAAGAAGTTCACTCAGGAATTAGCAAAGTGGTTAATAAAGCCAAACACTAAGATTTCCCATAGCTCATGTGTCTTCATGTTCTATGCCATCTTGAATATATTTACTCATTTCACATAAAATGGTTAAGATGTTTCATTTACTTAACTTTTTGGTTTTATTCCAAACCGAATATGAAATACAATTTTAGATCTAAAGTACTCTGTGCAATGGTTACATTTACAAGCACGAGGTGACAAAATTTTTGATGAAATCTAAAACCAAAGGACAAAACTCCATCTGCATTAAAATCCCAGATCCACAAGATCTATGAAGGAGATGTACAACGGGGAAGTCTAAAAGTTGAAATTGGGAAAGGACCTTGTGACTAAGTTTTTCAACAGGACAAACATAAAACTCCATTAGCCCTGTTTAAAATCAAATTAAATAAATAACATCTAGCCTTTTTCACCATGTCATTAACAGCTATTCCTGCTTAAGTGAATGATTACCAACAGAAACATAGAAAAAATAGCTCATTTTAACACTGCCATCTTAACATTAATCTTTTTCTCAGATATGAAGCACAGAAGGCAAAGAAAAAAAAAAAAAAAAAAAAAAAACCCCAAAATGCTACATTTTCCTACATTTTCTATATATATACAGAGCAATACATTAAACACAACCCATAAGAAGAAACAAAGTTGACCACTGTAGAGCTATGATTTTCTTACGCATCTCCAAAAAAGGCACAGATATCCCATGACATGGTGTATTCTTTCTGGAAAGGCTACATTATTCCAGTACCCAGAGTTTTGTTTATCCAGGATGAAATAACACTTTGCAAAACTAAGTATTTTGCAACTATTTAAAAAATGAAAGACCGTTTAGTGCAACTTCTGTCAAAGTGATCTGCAATATATTACATGGAAGAAAAGTTTTCCTATCGGCATAAACTTACAATTATTTTGTTTTCTTTTAGTTCAAGATAACAAGCCAGAAACATTTGGAAAGCAAACACTGTTTGACTGTTATTCACGTTAATAACTATTAAAAAAAAAAATATTGCTTTCAAACAAGGAAAAAACATTAACAAAGGAAATGCCAATGAATTATTAACTATGCTGAATCTCAACAGCTGCTACAGTACTTAATCTAAGTTTGTACCTCTGCTATGGGTGAGGGCAACTGGTTTGTAGAGAGGTGTTATGAAAATTTATTCCACTCTATTATCCCACTCAGCAAGACAATTTGTTAAACTGAAAGCTTGGTCAAGACTTGTAAGACTTTGACACTCTTAATTCCTTTATTAGAAGACGACTGATTCTTCAATACTGTAAATCAACGGCAGGGTGCAAAAACTATACAACCCCAAGTAATACATCAGGGCTCCCTAGTGGTATAATAATTGGATATATACTGCAAAAACAAGCTGCAACTGTACCACACCACTTAACTGTTCTGCAGCTTTGAGTTCTATTTTCTCACTGTCAGAGAGATGACAATCAAGGGGCTTGGGGCGTTTTGTTTGTGTGTTTTAAATTTTGCATGAGTTAATGTGGATGCTTAACAGATGCAGGACACAGCTAGTATTCAGCACTTTCCTACTTGTCTACAAAGAAAATATATTATTTGAACTATAGATTAAAACCAATAAATCTTTCCTGAAACAATGGGACAGTTCTTTATCCTACTGATGCATCAATTATTATAAAGGAGAACGAATGTCACAGTAAAGGTGTATTTACAGAGATGCATCCATGCTATGGCTTTTGGTTTATGTGTGCCTCTATCAGTAAGCCAGTCATGTCTTCACCTGCCAGTGACAGAGGAGCTACAAGAAGTGCTAAACTTGAAAGAAAAAGGAGCTTTTGTCCCCCTCTTAAGCCCTGACAACCATCTCTGAAGTCACTGGTTTTCCATCCAGCAGCACTCTGGAGGTGCCCTCAAACTGTTTTGACACTGGACAGGAATTAAACCGAGCTACAAAACACAATGGCTGTCTAATCTATTCCACAAACTAGTATTCTGCATTTAACAAGTTAGTCTAGTGCATCAGCAACAAACCTAAACTGAATGATGCAAAACACTAACGCAACTACCCCAAACAATCCAAAAGCAAGGCTCACTGGATTCACACTCTCAGACTTCCCTTTAGACAGACATAAACGACTGAGCAACTAACCAGCAATTTCTGGTCCTGATTTCAGTGAAAGACCTTGGTAAGAGCAGGGAAGCACTTCTGAAAGGTGGTACTTAGTAATTATAAAAGCAAGTTACAGACAGGAGTTTGGTAAAGGAAGACCATAGGAGCCTTGTCCGATGCTATGGAATTCTCTTCATAAGAGAATCACTGTGAAATTTTGTGTCATGACCAACAGAAACTGTGATTGACTTTGACATACAGAAGTGGTTTCAAAGAAATCCTCTGAACAACCTTGGGAATACTCTTAGAACTGTGACACTGCCAACCACAGCAGCAGATTAACAGAGCTCTGGTAGAAAATGGACTCAATGTTGTCCACGCCTCATTTCATGCAATTGCCGATGCTACAGGAGTTAAGAAGGCCATCAGTTCTTCCAGCAGGAACTGCTGTTTAGCCCAGTCTCAGAGCTCTAGCAGCACACTCAATACCAGCCGTTCTGATCACACTACCAGTCTGAACACATATAAAGAAAAAAAACATCTACAAAACCCCACTGTCTCCATGTTTTGTTTTGGGTTTGGTTTGGTTTTTTTTCAGATACAAAATGCACACCATTGGTGGCAAGTAACTTATGCACTTCTACATCAAGCAACCTTAGATGAGGTTCACTACCTCATCAAGAGCAACTGTTAAATTCAAGGCAATGAATAATCTCAGTGAGTCAGAGAAGCACTGAGCCTGGAATATGAGGAAGTACACTCTGCGTTTGGGCAGATGATCATCTCACTCACAAGGGGATGCCAGCAAAGCTTTTCAGGTGCCCGATGAAGCCTCACACGCGGGGACGTTTCACATCCCAGCAGGCAAACTGGCCCGCTTCCTGCTGTTCCCAGCTCCTCGGGAAGCAGCAGCAGCCGCGGCAGGCGGAGCTTCCCGCCAACCGAGCACACGTGGGAAGTCACCTGCTCGGCGGCTGCGCACAGGTTTGCGCAGTCCCTGCCCTCCCTGGTTGTTCGCACAGACACCGAACATCTCCTGCGGGCCTAGCATGGGAGGAAAAGCCCGTCGGAAAGGCCGGCCTTCGGAGTACAGCGGCGCTGAACATCCCACCCCCACCCCAGGGTACGCGCCCCGCCCATTCCCGATCGGGGCACGGCGCTGAAGCTGACGAAGGAGCGTCACCCCCTCGTTGTCCTCGCCGCGCTCCGCCGAGAGCAAACACACCCCCGACGGCCCCTGCACACGGTACATACACCCGCCACCGACACGGATCCTCTCCCCTCTCACTGATTGACTGACGCCCTCCTCTCCCCAGGCTCCCAGGCCGGCGGCGGCGGAGCAACATCGGAATGCCAGCAGAGCCGCCCCAGGGCCCTTCCCTTACCCGGGAGCCCCAGGGCCGCCCCTAGTGGCGACAGCAACACCGAGGCGCCGCAACAGCAGCGGCGGCGGCCGCTGCCGCCGCCCCGCACTAGCCCCCACACGGTGCCGGCCACCGCCATGGCCACCGCCCGTCTCCGCCACGCCACGCCCCTCGCGGCGGGCAGCGGCCAGGCGCCTCGCTGCGCACGCGCCACCGGCGGCGCCAGGGCCACGCGCGTGCGCCGCCCGCCTTTTCCGCCCTCCCCGCCCCGTGCAGCGGAGTTTGCTTGCCCGCGGCGGGCAGGGAAGGGGCCAGAGGGAGCATACGCTGTGCCGCGTGCTGCCGCTTCGTGAAGTTCCGGGAGCCAAGTGTTGTCCGTAAGGACCCTTAGTGAGCGGTTGCCGGAAAAGATCGGTGCTGGGTCTGGCTGAGCTGGAGTTAATTTTCCCCGCCGCAGCCATCCCAGTGCTGTGCTTTGCATTAGGAGCTGGAAAGGTGCTGGTAACACACCAGTGTGTGGCTACTGCTGGGCAAGGCTCTCACAGCAAGGCTGTTTTTCAGCGTTCCCCCTGCAGTGGGATGGGGTGGACAAGATCTGGGGAGGGGACATGACTAGGACAGGTGACCCAAAGTGACCAAAGGGATATTCCTTACTGTATGGCATCAGCTGAACAATAACAGATAGAAAAAGCTGAGGGGTTCGGGGCACCTGCTTGTCCTCTGGAGCAACTGCTATGCATTTGGAGCCCTGCTTCCCAAAAAGGGCCAGACATCACCTGCTGAGGGGAAGCAGAGACTAGATCTTTGTTTTTGTTTTCTTCCATTCGTGGCCTTGCTTTGCTTTTCGTTAAACTGCCTTTCTCTTAACCTATGTATTTCATCTGATTTTCTTCCCCCTGCTCCAGCTGAAAGGAAGAGAGGGGGAGAGTGATAGAGCAGCTTGGTGAGCACCTGCATCCATCCAGGGCCAAACCACCACGAGACCTTGAAGATCATCATGTCCAAACACTAACACTGCCAAGCACACCATTAGACCATGTCCCTAAGCACCACATCTACATGTCTTTTAAATCCCTCTGCTTATGATAACTCCAGCATTTCCCTGGGCAGCCTGTTCCAGCTCTTGACAGTCCTTTCAGTGAAGAAATTTTTCCTGATGTCCAACTCAAACCTCCCCTGGTGCAACTTGACGCCATTTAATCTTGTCCTATTGCTTGCTGCTTGGGAGAAGAGACTGAGAATTGAACCAGCTCATAAAACTCCACTCTCCGCCTGGCCTTAATCGGTATGAGCACAGTAGCCAAAACAAGGTGTTTATGAGCTGTACCTTTTACATACAGGCCATGGCAGCCACCCAGAAAGGAAGAAAATAGCACTAAGAGAAGTCAGTGCCTGCACATGTTTTCCCACACAAGTGTGAAGTCAGTGCCTGCACATGTTTTCCCACACAAGTGTGAGGCCAGCCCCTGGCAGCAGCTGTAGGTCAAGGAGCGCAGCAGAGGAGGTTTTAAGACACAACCTACATGGTCTGCACTTGCTTGAGACCCTTAAGGGTAAGTGGGTACTTGACTTCCATGGGGGCAAGCTTGGAGGGCTTGCAGGCTGATCCTAAAAGATAGTGCCTGCAGCTGTGCTTTGCTTATGTTGCTTTGACGTCCACCACTGAACCCACCACACTTCATGATGATGATAGCAAACAGTGGAAAAAAAAAAAAAAAAATCATAAAATGGCATGGGCTTCTACAGTGAGCTAATGTTTCCTGCAATTCAAGTAATGTCCAAGTCAGGAAAATTGGGAAACCCTTAAACTTCAGCAATTTCTGGTTTGCAGTTAAACAAACAAACAAACAAAAAATTGTCTATATCCAGGACTGGTGATAATTTTTTCAAACAGGGGCATGAGAAAGACATGTGTACACACAGTAAACAGACTATGTTTCGAATTTCACTGCCAGCTGAAAGATTATTTTCCATCGCTCTTTTAAAGCAACTGCATGGAATGGTGAAATTAAGCGTTACTAAGAAATACAAAATTGCTTGCAAGACTGTATATGACTATTTTAAAGACAAGCAGAAATGTCTCAAGGTGGAGCAGCAAGTGAATATTTAAAACATGTATTTTTAAAAAATGTTTATTGAAACGCCTTCATTGCATCATGCAGGATACAAAAATCATTATTAGAAAACCTTTATAACCATACTTAGGAGTAAAATCAAAATACATCAGGAAAAATAATAATTATATAAACCAAAGCATTTTTTTTTCTGCTAGTGCTTTAAATCATTAGATTACAAACTGTGATCTGCACAGATGATACCCCTTGTCTTGCGATGACAGTCCCTTCTCTTGTGATTCAAGTTGAAACTGATGTTCGTCGTGCTACAGCAACCATATCACCTGTGCATACCACAAAAATTTAAACCCATTCATTACAGATACAGGGTTTAAAAAGTATAACAAAAATATTCTACCAGCATACTTCTAGTCTGCTTTCAGTTCTTGACTTCTTCCATCAAAAGCCATTAACTTTTCATAAAGAAAAAAGCCAACGTGCTTTCTTCTGTTACACAAACCACATAGCACATAAGTTTTGATTACTGAAGTAGAACCTCTTTCAAGTCATATTATAAGAGACTTGCTTGAAGTTCAGTTCAATTAAATAATTTATGTTTTTGCAATATTACTCAAGGACTTCAAAGTTATTTTAAAATGGGAGACCACTGCACCCTCAGTTCTTTTGTTGTTTTAGGAATCTCAATCTCCGGTACTTGAATTTGTGGGGGGGGGGGTTATTCCTACACTACTTTGTGTAAACTCTTAGAACTTGCCTCCCTCTTTTATTATATTTGACAGCATTATTCTGTGCACATATGCATTTAAACTAAAACAAACAGAACAACAAAACCAACAACAAATCCAACTCTGAAACTCTCCAGGTCTGAAAACTTGACTCCAAAGAATTTAGATAGTAGAGATTTGATTCTGGCTTTAAGGGGACCAACGTTTCAGAGGTTTCAGTAGAGCATTCGCTTGGCAGAGAGTAAGATCAGAACCATGCTGGGACCTTACTACATTAAAGAAAGTTACAGTAGCATCTAGAATCAGCTCATTCTGTTCAACAGGGAAGATTAAAAATAAACTAACAAAAAAAAAAAAAAAAAAAAAAAAAAAAAACAAAACCCCCTTGTGGGGGGTTTAATACATGTGTTTCCATTCCATATCCTTGTGGAAAATTTATTTTTACT